>KZ063762.1:0-17165 GCA_002091835.1 Anopheles maculatus | reverse complement strand
GAGTGTTGGCCAACTCGAACAGCGCAAACGATAGCGTCGTCGAGGAAGTTTCGAAACCGGCGAAGAAAAACACAAACGCCTGTGCGGACACCTCATCAAGCGTTAGCTTTTCCAGCCCTTCTGCCTGTTCGTGCTCTTCAACCGTGCCCTTGTTTTTGAGTTGTATCAACAGATTGAGAAAGTCGGGACGCTCGATTGCGTTGCGCTCTCTGTGTTCTACCGTCGAACGTACCAGTGGCCTAAAGAACGAGGAAACTTCGCCCGGCAGCGCCGGCAATCGAAGTGCCCTCGAAAGCCGTGGAAAAATTCCAACCGCAATCGAGTAAATCATACGCAACGGATTCTGTCGAAACACTTTGTCACCGATCTCAAGCAGCTTCGATCCTTCATTTTTCAGCGAGTTGCACTGTAATCCGAACGCACACGAACCCACCACATCGCACGTAAAACACTGGCACAGGAGCTTCATATCGATCGGCTCGTCCCGATCGATGTACTTATCGAACGAGGCCAAAAACTCGTCACCGATCTCGCGAATCGTTACGAACATCGATTTGATTTTGCCGGAGGTAAACGTAGGACTGAGTTTGTTGCGCAGATAGCGCCACCGTTCACCACCGATCGAAAACAGATGCCCGGACAGTGGATCGTCCCGTTCGTTGACGTACATTCCGCGATCGTGGAAGTGGTTAAAGTCTTTCACCAGCATCTGCTTTGCAAGATCCAGATCTGCCACTAACAGTACGGGGCTTGTGAGAAAGTACATCCCAACAACCGGCGATTGTCCGAGGCACCGTCCATACGCTTCATCTAGCAACTCGGGGAAGCTTCGTGTGCTTCCGACACCTTGCAAATTACCGAGCGGAATGGACGGTTTCAGATGAAGAATGCCCTTATCTTTCCAGTAGCTGTAACGACGCCGCACGTAATAATAGAGTAGCGATACTACGGCAATCAGCAACAATAACCACACCGCCATTCTAGCGAAGATGTTTACGCGGCGAGCGTTCAAGTAGCACTGACGGCGAGAGAATTAAATGCTCGGTAGCTGGCTCTTGCACAGTTAAACAAAATATGAGCGAGAGAGAACAGTTCAACACACACACACAAGCTTAATCTATGCTTACCGTGGTTCATTTTTTATCGTTTCATTAAGCCTAACCGATAGCCATGTTTGTCAATGATTGTTTTAAAGCTGTTACGTAAACAAAACCATCGTTTACATTTTTTACAAATACTTCCATACATCCATTTGTATTGTATGTAAAAACAGACAATATTTGTTCCTTTCAATGTGCCTCAAAGATGTCTAAATTCGAAATATATTGTTTCCATATTGTTGTGCTAACTGTTGCCACTGATTGTATCGGCTAGCAATCGGATTCGTCTCCATCACGAGATCATGTCCAATATTAAGAGTTGCATCGATTGTTCCCGAGCTAATCGGTCTCCAGAGCGTGCCTTGCAGTAAGCTATCCACGCTTGGTGTAGGATTTCTGTGGGAAAACACATCAAAAAGTGATTATAACACATGTACGAATATTAGTAACGCAGCTACTATCAAACTACAAACAACTTACCCATATCGTGCAAAGTTTGTCCACATGCGCACCATACGTTGACGCACCGTGATGGCATGACTCGTAACGGGAAGTTCTCCAGCACCGAACGATGTCGGATCGAACAGGTAGCACAGCTCGTCACCGTGCGTCGCCCCTGGCAAGGTAATGCCGACGGACTGTTTCACCAAGTTTAGATCACCATCGTACTGGAATTGGTACAGATACACCGACGACCGTGCCGCATGCCGCTTAGCCATTTCGAGCTGCGGATAAGCAAACTGATGGTCCGTCAGATAGGTGGTGAACTCGTTCAGTAACGCAGCACTCAACGGTTGACTCTGCCAATAGTATTGCCGGAAGGCTTGACTAACCGCCGCCGACGCTGCACTGCCCTCCGCAATGTTCCAAACGAATGGCACCAGCAGGTGAGGATTGTTATTGAACTGGTCAAAGATGCCCGGATTTGTTACCATTTCAACGGCGGAAAACAGAAGCGCATCCTTTTCGACATAGCCCGCCATCAGCGGTACGGCACGGTACGATCCACTCTCGATGAGATCGATCGGTAATCTATCGAGCGCAATAGGACCGGGAGCATTGGCTGGTTCAACGACGGGACCGAAATCTACCGGTCTCAGTAGAAGTGGAACACCCTGCGTAACCAAACCTCCTTGATGTGCGATCAAATTGCGGTAGGGAGTCTGTCGCAGGGCTGCCACCATTGCGGCCGTATCTGTTGTGGAGATACCGAGCGCTGTCGCCAATCGGTTCGCTTCCGAACGTGGATTTGGCTGCAGTGCCCAAGAGCTAATTGCCGTTCCGCTGTGAGTGATCGCGCGCTGGAATAATCCCACTGTAAGCGGTGACAGTGTCAGGAAGTGTACCATTGCGCCACCTGCCGATTGTCCAAAGATTGTCACCTGGTTTGGATCACCCCCGAAAGCGACAATATTCGTTTGCACCCATCGCAATGCTTCGACACAATCCTTAATGGCCCAGTTGCCGGACGCACTGCTATCACCGGTGCTGAAGAATCCGAGCACACCTAGCCGGTAGTTGATCGTTACGATTACTACATCTTCCGGCATGAAATATCGCGCTCCGTACAGCGTATCATCACCGGCACCGCCACTGTAGGCACCGCCGTGTACAAAAACCATCACCGGGCGCGTTCCAATCAGTGACGGACTGTACACATTCACGAACAGACAATCTTCTGCTTCGGTTGGTAGAGCATCCTGTGAGGGACAGGAACTGCCATGCTGGCTGGCATCACGCACTCCAGCCCATCCACCATGCGGTACCGGATTTGTGAAGCGCAATCCACCGACCGGTGGTTCCGCGTACGGAATGCCCTTGAAGGAATAGTACGTGCAGAACAGACCACACGACTCGGTCGTGCCCTGTACCTGTCCACCGGACGTGCTGATGATTGGGCGGTCCTGTGGGAAAAGCAAGCTTGAAAGAATTGCTACCATTTAACAGCATGGAGTAGTAAACATCACGACCTACCTCACTCTGTCCACGACCAGTCAGTGCCAGTAAGACAAGCAATTGTACGACTCGGAACCACATGCTGCTAATAGAAACGTACACCTTCTCTTTGGATTTAGATTACCACTGAAGCTTTTATACAGGTGCAGATGATGGCTTATTGTTTCCGGAAGTTTTTCGATTAGATATCGCTGCCTGCAGCTGAACAATTCCAAACGATCTCTATCTTTACAAACGATACAGAAATAATCAAGTATTAAGGGTTGGGATCACAATCGCATCCCTATAAATCACGTGAATACGGTGACGATTTAAAATTTTGTTCGATTACTTGATTACGTCTAATTTCGTCTCCAGGCTATTTTCTTCCATATCATTCTTATTAAAAAAAATGACGGATAAAGCTGTTTTCCATTTATCGGTCATCTCTTGCTAATCATATCTGCACATAACTTGGACAAAAATAAACGATACTTGGTGCCTACACACACACCGAGACGTTAGCGAAATAAAACCAAGCAGACAACTATAGTAGAAAAAATTTGCATATTGGGTTTCCCGAAAATGAAAAAAAAAACCATATAAGAAGTTGCAAATCACTATAATCGAGTTATATTTCTTTATATCATACGTTTTTTGTGTATGAAGCTGGGTTTTGAGTTAAACAGTAAAACATATTTGCCTTCATTTTTTTAATATTTTTATTTATGTTATATTTCTTTTACTAGTGTTAAAACTGCTTCACCGATTACATTCTTTAATTTACTGTTTACTTCTATATTCATTACTAATCTTATCATACGTCTTAAATGTTGCCAACACACGCCTCTGTACCTGCTTACGAAACTCGGTTTATCAACAACTCAACACGTCCACTGGGGTACGGTATCGGTTGATTTGGTGATATCAGCAACGTTGCAGGAGTTGCCGAACTTAAGCGCACGGTACATTCGGCCAAAATTTTACTCAACCCCACACGAACTATCAGTAGCGCTAAGTTTGACCCAATGGGGAACGGTACGCCACCTAGGGGACGGTAAAGCAGTGTCTCTTTTCTCGATCGTAACACCGGTCTCTCTGGATCGAACCGGTTTGGATTCGGATAGAATTCTGCATCGTGGTGCAGTGCATAGATAGGAATGATCACTTTGGTATTCCTCGGAACCACTAAATCCACGCTAGGAAGTCGATTGTTCGCACCGGTTACAAATGATATCTCATCTACAGGGGGATACTTGCGTAGCGTTTCTGTAATGTGTCGCAAAAAAAAACATTTTGTGGTGAGAATTGTACATGTTACTACAATTAGCTTAACTCCGTCACTTACCTCCAATAACCTTGTCCAGATAATCGACCATTGAATCACCGGAACGTTTCAGTACCTTGTGCAGATTGGTTTGAACTTTTCGATTGTGGCCCATCTCAAACAGGCAAGCAATTATTGTGCCTGATGCTATGAAAAACACGTTCTGTACTAATTCCAACATTAACGACTTTGTATCTTCAAATGCCATACGATCAGCTGCAGTAGTATGCTGTTCCTCGTGTGTCATATGCTTCAGGAAGTTGACATCCATGGTGCGTGCAGTTAAGATGGAACTAACTAGCTCCTCAAGTATGGCCGGATATTCTTGAACGTGGTTTAATGCTTTCCGTAACATACGCGTAAAGCCCTTGTTTGGAAAAGCCGTCGATAGTACGTCCCAAACAATGCCAGATGGTTGTTTGGCTAGTTTTTCTGTTAACGGGAGCATGTCACTATCGTCCTCGTACTTCTTCCCAAATATGCATCTCGTTAATGCTCGTGCCACAAATAGCTCCGTGATTGCTTTTACATCAACAGGAGCTTTGGACGATCCTAACATTTCGGTTATCTGTACGCTTTCCTCCGTAACCACGCCGATGATCGATTCGAAATGTTTATCCTCAAACGTATTCCACCAGTTTTCGAACGTTCCACTTTCTGATGCAACGTTCTCACCCAGCTTCACGAATTCTTCACCCAGTATATGCTCGATCAATCGTGGATCGGTCGGTATTACGCACGGTGTCAGATACATTACCGCTCCTCCTATGGGCCATTTTCTTGCTTTAAACAGTCGATATAACCGCTGGGTCGTGTGCATACGATGCTCCGTACGCCCTGCTGCCTTATAATCACCGTACAGTACACACGTCCTTCCGGTGCTGGGAAATCGACGATCAACCCAAACCGTTCGCCGTTTGTCCAGTATTAAACACAGTCCAAACCCAACCATCAACAGTACCGTAGCACCGAAAGCGATCCAAAACTCCACGATCAGCATTTTCAGTCGTGTATGTAACTTTTACGAGACTAGCACACTTTTCAACACTGGTTTGTTTCGATGCACATCCATCAGATAACAGACCCTCGGTACTCGGTTGAGCATAGTGTCGGTTCAAGACGGCGCGGTGTAAGCATTGATTTCGCAAGAATCTATTTTATCATTGCTCCAGAATCGAACGACCGATAACCGGTGGGTTGCATAATTTTGGGGGCTCACTGAAGCATCAAGGTATTAAGTTTCCCTTCCGAAGCATGATTAGCATCGCTTAGCGGGCTGGTGCGGGCATGATAAGATAATGACTTTAAAAGGCGTAACAGGTAAATGCTTAGCTCGCAGTGTCTTCAGTTTGGGTGTCTACACTCTTCATTACTGTCCGGGATTTAGAGCACAAATACACTTTCAACCCCTTTAGTTTGGATCGATGATTTATCATATAGGTCACAACGTCTGTTTGACAATATTACTTTGATATCAAAATAAAAATTGAATACTCCATGTTTTTTTGTCAAATGTTTTATAGAAGATGCTTAAGCTGAATTGAAAATTACTCACTGCGGTTGATTAACGCAAAACATGGAGAGCTAGCTTACAAATATTTGCCCTTGTTAAGACCTCGAAAATCACTCAAAAAGAAACAAATAGTATCATTTCTGAAACTAATGCGAAAAGGTTTTGTTTATAAGAAAACTAATTGCAAGCAGATAGATTGAATTGTTTCCCTTTATTGAAACTTATATACTTCATTTTGCGCGATAAATTACTTCAATACTTATGAGTAACATAAGTCACAAATGAAGAATCAAATTTAGGTGTGATGATGAACAATCATACAGAAATGATCAACGATCATTTGTAGTCAAGCATCTACCTCCTCACTTTAGTCTTCATTTAACTTGGGTTTTTCATGGCTAGAACATAGCTCCCAGAGTCATAAGTTAAGCAATAACTTCTAATTCTTCTATTCTAAAAATCATCTTCATCAATATTCATATCCCAAAACTGAAGCTGCTCATGCAATGCTCGACATATGTGGTTCTGTTTCGGAGTGAAAAATTTCAAACGAAAACGATCACCTCTCCGGCTTCTCTGTTATTCATGGAATCGATGTAGATGCTCTGCGTTGGTAAGCAAAGAGAGCAAAAAAAGTCTGTATTCATCAATATAAAGACGCAATTTGTAACCCAACCGTATGCCGGTGTGGTCGATTCCACCACCACATTCAAGCATCACTCTTCGAGCATCCGCACCGTGACCGTCCGCGCAAACCAATGTCCAAAATTGTGAAGGCCACACCAGTTCACGCTTCACGATGATCATGAGCGTGGCGTTGTGAGCTGGCACCCATTTATCCAAATATTGTTGGTTCCTGTCCTACCCTTGCTGTGTATCTTCATCCATTGTTATGTGGATAAAATTGGGGTAGGGAGCTCTAACCCTTCCTGTCTCCCTTCCTCCATTCAAGAAACGGGGCAAACCGTTTGCTGTACTATTCCACTGCCATTATTGTCATCCGGCAAGCAAGTGAAATGCTGCCCAAAAACTGCTCAGTCATTACCGATTCGCAACACTACTTCGTCTTCGCCGTTTGATGGTGATGAGTCTTCTTTTCCGCCTAGCAAACTTTAATTAAGCCCCCGGCGCACGCGCTCATGTTGATTGTTTCATTTACATCCCACGCGCACAGTATCTTATCTACCGCAGTTTGTTGGTCCAAATAAACCGAAATCTGCCCGTCACGTTACTGTCAAAATGCGCAGTTTCGCACATGAGGTTTATCTGCTCCGCTGCTCATACTAATGAAACTTTTATTTCTAAAACAAAAAAGCAAACCCGGTCCCTGTTCCTTTACATCCCAGATAATGAACAACACGTTGGACAAAGGGATGTGTTCAGTGTAGAATGTAGCTATTGTCTTACAACTTTTCCACCTTCAAGTAATTGCCCTCACTCGGTGACAGGGTAATCATTTTCGGATCGAACGATACCCGGTCCGGCGTTCGCGCTGACGGTGAGAAGCGGAATTTTCTCAGCAGCGTTATCAGGCCCACCTTGGTCTGCATCACACCGAATCGCAGTCCGATGCAAATGCGAGGTCCCTCACCGAACGGAATGAACGTGAACGGGTGTCGCTTCTTCACCTGCTCCGGTGTGAAGCGATCCGGATCGAACCGTTCCGGATCGGGATAGTGCTCAGGATCGCGCTGAAGCGCATGCACTGGAATTTGTACTAGCGTTCGTTTCGGTATCACATGCTTCGTGCCGGGGATGAGATAGTCAACCGATGGTACACGGTTCAACGACTCTACCGGTGGATACTTCCGTAGTGTTTCTGTAATAATGTCAAAATTAGTTCACCATTACACTATCTCCTAGCCAATCACCATACCGTTAATCACATTGTCCAGATACTGTATGCTCATCGCAACATCGTACGTCACCTGTCCTTCGTTCTCGTCGATTGCTTGGTTAATTTCCTGCCGCAGGCGTTCCTGAATGTCGGGATTTTTGGCCAGCTCGTACAGACAGAAGCTCTGCGTGGTGGAGGATGTTTCGAACCCGGCCAGGAAAAACACAAATGCCTGCGCTGCCAGTTCCGTTTGGGTCATTCCTACCTCACCCTTGCCAACACTACCATCATCACTGTCGTCCAGCTTGCCCTTGTTCTTGATCTGCAGCAGCAAGTTCATAAAGTCGTTCCGCTTTACGTTGTTCGTTTCACGGTAGTTAACTGTTTCGCGCACAATCTTCATGAAAAAGTCTTCCACATCATCGTACGTGATCTTCATGCGGAACTTTCGCACCAGTCCCGGGTAGGACGAGGCAAGGAAAAACTTAAACATAATGATCGGATTCAGCTCGAACGCTTTGTTGCCGTACTTGCGAAAATCCGATTCCGGTGTACGAAGCGTATTACACTCGATCCCGAACGCACACGTACCGATCACATCGGTCGTAAATCGGCTCAGCACATCCTTCATCTCGATCTCCGGCTGGTTGTAGTTCGCTTCCATATACTTATCCAGCTCGACCGCCACATCCCATATCGTGCCGAACATTTGCTTCATTCGGCCGGATGTGAAGGTAGGCGTAAGCTTCTGGCGCAACACACGCCACGGATTTCCTTCCAGTGCAAAAAGATGGGCCGATAGGGGATCGTCTTTCGCGTTGTTAAACACACCGTGATCGTGGAACACGTTAAAGTCCTTCACCAGGATCGTCTTTACCAGTTCCGGATCGATCACGAGCACCGTTGGTACGATGAACTGGCTCATACCCACGTACCGTTCACCGAGCTGCTTGAACTTCTTGTACAGCTCCTGATGGATGTCTGCTCCATGCCTAGTCTGCGTTTGTCCTTTCGCATGTCCGAACAAAAAGTGTGGATTCGGTGCGTACGGAAAACCGTTGTCCTTCCAATAGTTGTGCTTGTTGCGGATGAACAGATACACCGCCGACACGACGAAGATAAATGCGGCCAGCACCGCGTTAATGAGCTCCATGTTTCGTTCGCCGGATTCCAACCACGGGAACTAACTGAGCAGGTACGTGTGGCGCCCGGCATATTATATAGGAGCTAGGCAATGTTGCTCAGAAAACTCGCCTGCCATAGATTAAGCGCCCTAGCATGACAGTGTGCGTGTGGAAGCTAGTGTAGCCGGTTGACTTGGGTGGAATGGGTTGAGATGTTCCCAAACTTAAATTTTACCAGTCATCGATCTGCGATATTTACAAACATCTTTGCAGAGCTGTGCTGGTGTTGGTATCATCACAAGTCTAGCTTTATTTTTTGCTATGCCGTGATATGAAGCTTCAACCCACCATTAGAAGAAAGTGCTGAATGCAATGACTTTACATATGCTTGAAACGTGTGTTACTGTAGGTGCGACACGCGCTCAACACACGATCCGGGAGCAGGTGACTTTTAACATTTAATTTGAATTAATTATTCAATCAACCGATTAATGCTCTCACACCCGCAGTCACGCGGCAGAGAACAATTTATCGATAGTAAAGCGATGATTCTCGGAAAACAATACTAGTTGACACATTATGTATAATATAATATTTGATAGATTTTCAAACCAAACTACTAAAGTTACGATTAAAACTCAGATTTAACAGCCCATTTTATTGCCACCTGAAGATCTCATTGTTCAAATGGTTAGGCGTACAATAAGGAAACATTCGATCCAGGCTCAAACTTCAATTTGTTGGCGTCTAGTGTGCATCAATTCTTTATGCTTTTATCTCTCTCTCTCTCTCTCTCTCTCTCTCGTCTTCTCTCCTTCTCTCTCTTTCTTGCTCTCTCTCTATCTATCAAACTCTATCTATCCCTTACAGTCTCATCGATTGGGTTGAGTGTCTCTCGCTTTTTCAAGAGGGGAGACTTGAGAATTCAGAGCAAACATCCAAAAACTTCTTAATTAGTTATGGGTAGCCGTTAGGTTAAACGAAATCTCCAACACAAACTTTTCTCAATTTCTACACGCTATTTAGACATATTTGAACCATTGTTTAAAGTATATTTCTGCCGTACAATAATAATATCATCCCACTCTATCAACACTACACAACCTTTTCCACCTTCAGATAGTTACCACCTATCGGGGACAGTGTGAACATCTTCGGATCGAACGTCACCCGCTCGGGTGTACGGGCAGACGGTGAGAAGCGGAATTTGCGCAACAAATTTATCAAGCCCACTTTCGTCTGCATCACACCAAACCGCAACCCAATACAAATGCGTGGCCCTTCGCCAAAGGGCACAAACACGTACGGATGTCTCTTCTTAACCTCCTCCGGTGTAAAGCGATCCGGATCGAACCGTTCCGGATCGGGGAAATGGTCCGGATCGCGCTGAATAGCGTAAATCGGTAGCTGCACAATCGTTCCTGCGGGTATAACGTGCTTGGTACCGGGGATAACATAATCCTGCGATGGTGTGCGTGTGAGCGTCTCGACCGGAGGATACTTGCGAAGGGTTTCTGCGATAATGGAGTAATTAAGAAACAACAACAATCAACAAACCAAATTAATAAGCACCATATCATATTCGCGTGCAACAGCCGTGCTATACGTACCGTTGATTACGTTATCCAAATACTGTATATTCATGGCAACGTCGTACGTCACCTCCCCACCATTATCGTCTATTGCACGGTTGATCTCGTCACGAAGCCGGTCCTGTATGCCCGGGTTTTTGGCCAGCTCGTACAGACAGAAGCTCTGCGTGGTGGAGGATGTTTCGAACCCGGCCAGGAAGAAGATAAGCACCTGCGCAGCCAATTCGTTTTGCGTTAGGCCAACTTCCCCCTTTCCAACGATCGTACCCTGGTCGTCCAGCTTGCCCTTGTTCTTGATCTGCAGCAGCAGATTCATAAAATCATTACGCTGCACATTGTTCGTCTCGCGGTAATCCACCGTTTCGCGCACAATCTTCATGAAAAAGTCTTCCACATCCTGCTGGGTAGTGCGAACGTGCAGCTTTCTCGCCAGATTCGGATACGAGGAGGCGAAGAAAAACTTCGTCATCGTTACGGGATCCAGCTCGAACGCTTTGTTGCCGTACTTGCGGAACTCCGATTCCGGTGTCTTGAGCGTATTGCACTCGATCCCGAACGCGCACGTACCGATCACATCGGTCGTAAAGCGACCCAACACATCCTTCATCTCGATCTCCGGCTGGTTGTAGTTCGCTTCCATATACTTTTCCAGTTCGAGCGCCACCTCCCATATTGTGCCGAACATTTGCTTCATCCGGCCGGACGTGAAGGTGGGCGTAAGCTTCTGGCGCAACAAACGCCACGGATTACCCTCCAAACCGAATAAATTTCCAGTAAAAGGATCATCCTTCGGGTTGGAATACACACCACGATCGTGAAACACGTTAAAGTCCTTCACCAGGATCGTTTTCACTAACTCCGGGTCTACCACGATCAGTGATGGCATTATGAACAGGCTTATACCACCGTACGGTAGCCCACGTTGCTTGAAGTGCTTGTACAGCTCCTGGTTAATGTCGGCACCATGTCGCGTGCGGGACTGTCCCTTCACGTGTCCGTAGAAAAAGTGTGGATTCGGTGCGCACGGTACACCCTGGTCCTTCCAAAAGTTGTGCTTGCTGCGCACAAATAGGTACACAATTGACACTACGAATATAAATCCGGTGAGCACTAGCGTTATGGGCTCCATGATGATGGTTGCCTCACGATGTTTGACAGCTCGCCCTAAACTGAACCGACATGCCGTCCGGGATGTCCAATATATAACTTGGAGGCGAAGCGCGAAGATATAGATAAAGTGCGTAGCACCCAAATTGTACCTACACACCTTGCTATTGGCGAGATGACTTGACGAAAGCGCTCTGTGTAGCACTAGAAAATAGCCTCTAACACCAATGCCTTTGGTGGTGTAGTGTTGGTGAAGTCGTTTGTGATTTTGAACGCTTCTCCATCCACAAGCTGTCGGTGCGAACGGCGTTGAGTTCGACTTCCCAGAAATGAGTATTTTTCTTGGATTAAATGTTAAATATTAGCCTAAGAAATAGCATAATATCTTTACAAAAAAAAAATATTTTAACGTTTCATTATGCTCTGGAAATCTGTGATAGTATTTTTGACCATTATCTCGCTGTTATGAGTAAATATCACCAACAGCAAATCAAAACAAAACAACTGCCCTAGTGTGCATGACTGTAAATCAATATGACCATCATATGTTGCTTCTGCTTTGTGGTCCTATTCTATCAATGCGTGCGATGCCGCGAGATTTGATCTCTTTATAGGCGTAACACACACATCAACAATCTTCAACTCTACAACTATTATGATGAAATCATCACATTATGTTGTATTGTTTAGTTTTGTGTTCTCTCATCCCCCTTTCTGGAGTCACGTTCACGTGAATACAGTGCGGTAATTGCGTTTAACAGCGTATGATGTAATAATTGAAATTCATCTTACGACAAACTGACTGATCTATAATGTTAAGCGATATTTGCATTAAATATCTTACCTACTTCGATTATAACTGCTGTAAAATCGATTCCAGTATCACGATATCGTACATAATGCTACAACGTAAGCGCAACGCAATCTTGCAGGAATTTTGCAAAATACGCATCGTCATGACTGCAATGACACGGCCGGATTACGCATACCCTTGAGCCACCATTCTTGAGAATTAACACATCGACTACACGGTACAATACATTCAGCACAACGTCAACATCGAGGGTAATTGCATCACTTTCTTGTTTTCTTCACCTTTATTTAATGTACAGATTTGCATAACAACTATTATTTATGTTAATTTGTTTTATTTACCACGCGTTCAGTAGTTTTGTTTTTAACTAACTAAACAATAAACAATTGTTTTATATTGTATTATTTCTTTAATGTATCTTAAACCATACTATAACGGTTTGATTCAGTATGTTTAAGTATGTTTAAAATCATAGATGTTATTATAATGCACTGGGACTGATTCCGGATAATATTTATTAGAGTAAGGTTTATTTCAAGAGTTGAAAAACGCTAAAGTCCAAACCGCGAATTAAGTGTCCATATTTTTACTCACAATCTTTGTTATCGAAGGGGACGCTACGCTTGCACAGGTTCTGCAGGGGATATCACCCCCTAGGTTTTTAATCGTTTGGCCTCGATATGAACTTTACGTGATTCATACCATTGCTCGGTATAAAGTCTAGCTTAGTCTCTATCAGATCTAACAAATTTACTATCTTGACGGCAAACGCAACTGTTCGTTTTAGCTCGCATAACACAGCATGATACAAGTTTCGGATATTAGGTGTATAAGTCACATTGGGGACAGAAGCCAGCTCAGATTCTTAGAATCGTGAAGAATAAAATATTCCGTTTACCCTACCACTCACGAACCAGCAAAATGCCCGAGGAGAAACAGTTTGCAATCGCTAGTCTGTCAAACCATCTGAACAGTAATTAAAGCCAATCAATCAATGTACCTAGTAAAACGCTTAACGTAATTTATTTAAGATTTTCAACTATTATTAACAATTATTTTAATTGCACTTAACAAACAATATGTAAAGGCTATTGATATGCATTGTATCCACTGGTAGAATTGCTAGAAAAGCACACAAGTTCTCTTATTTATACTTATCGCAATAATACCCTTACGCTGATTGTAACGTGTGGTAAACGATCAAACTCGCTCCTTAACACTCGCATATGAGTGTTGTAAAGAGTTTCATGTTTTCTTCAACAAGCAGTGAACCCTTCTGCAACTCTATATCTTATCAACCTTCAGGTAATTACCCGTCGTGGGCGATAATATGAACGATTTGGGGTCGAACACAATTTCCGACGGTGTTTGTGACGATGGCGTGAAACGGAAGTTCCGCAGCAAGGTGATCAAACCGAGCTTAGCCTGCATCATTCCAAACCGCATCCCGATACAGATTCGGGGTCCTTCACCGAAGGGTAGAAACACGTACGGGTGGCGTTGCTTTACCTCGTCCGGTAGGAACCGGTCCGGATTGAATTGGTCCGGATCGGGATAGAATTCGGGATCGCGCTGTATAGCGTACACAGGGATCTGGATGAGCGTATCCTTCGGAATGACGTACTTGGTGCCGGGAACGGTGTAATCGCGCATTGGCACACGAGTTAGTGACTCGAGCGGAGGATACTTGCGTAGAGTTTCTGTAACGGAAGGATGTTAAGTTTGTGTTAAGGAAGTTTATCGTTTAATTCATTCGAGCGTTTTAGCCTTACCATTGATCACATTGTCTAGGTACTGATTGTTCATGACCATTTCGTACGTCACTTGCCCGTTGTAGTCCTCGACTCCTTGTTCAATCTCTTCACGAAGACGATTCTGAATATCGATGTTCTTTGCCAACTCGTACAAACAGAAGTTCATCGTGGTGGAGGACGTCTCGAATCCGGCCAGGAAAAACACAAACACCTGCGCTGCTAGCTCGTTCAGTGTCAATCCGGCTTCACCTTTCACACCATTTTCACCAGCTGCTGCTCCTCCATCACGCTCGTCCAAATAACCCTTGTTCTTGATCTGCAGCAGCAGGTTCATGAAGTCGTTCCGCTGCACATTGTTCATCTCGCGGTACTGTACCGTATCGCGAACGACCTGCAGGAAAAACCGTTCCACACCCTCATCGGTCAACTTTACACCGATCCGCTTCGCCACATCCTTAAACATCATGGCAAACACAAACTTCATCATGAGCAGGGCATCCTGCTCGAACACCTTGTTGCCGTACTTCCGGAAGTCCGAGTCCGGATTCTTCAGCGTGTTACACTCAATCCCAAACGCGCACGTGCCGATCACGTCCGTCGTAAACCGGGCCAGCACATTCTTCATCTCGATCTCCCGGTGACAGTTTTCGTTCATATACTTCAGGAACTCTTCGGCCACCTGCTGTATTGTGCCGAACATTTGCTTCATCCGGCCGGACGTAAAGGTGGGCGTAAGTTTCTGGCGCAACACACGCCACTCGTGCCCTTCCAGTGCGAACAGATGCGCCGATAGTGGGTCCGCCTTTGCATCGTTAAAAACGCCACGATCATGAAACACGTTAAAGTCCTTCACCAGGATCGTTTTTATCAGCTCCGGATCTACCGCAACCAAGCCCGGTATGATGAAGAAGCTCATACCACCAACTATTTCACCGCGCGCCTTAAGATCACGATATATCTCCTCATTGATGATTGCTCCGTGCTTCGTCTTGAAGTGCTCCATATGGCCCATGAACAGGTGGGGTTTCGCACGCGCATAAGGAATGCCCCGATCGCGCCAATAGTTGTGCCGACTACGCAGGAACAGATACGCAACCGACACGACAAACACGAACCCGGTTAACACATAACTCAAAAGCTCCATCTTGCTTCACTCAGCGATGCCACGCAACTGAACTGACCCGAAAGCAGCATGCGATACTCTTTATTTAGCCTTTTTTGTTTGCTGTGCAAATGCGTACTTCGACGTATTTATTGGTGTGCGTTCAATGTGCGAAATGATGACTTGCAACTTTTGATCTCTTCCAGCAGAAGAGGTTTTTTTTGTTTGGCTATCTTTGCAGATTAGCCCCACACGTACACATGTAATGTTATGGTTATGTTGCCTCACCGACCGTCGTTCCTACTGGAACGGAGGCCTGGCCTAGGTTGGTGTTTTAGATATATCGCATTTGCAGATAACGAATCCCAAATAAGGTGAATTCTACAACCGTGCAGCGTGGGTGACTCAATAACACACCGATTGTTGCGATGCGCGTGTTTGCTGTTATCGGCTGATAAAGGTGCGCATTTGCCATATACGGGCAACCACATCTGATAAGATATGCTTTGGCGTTTTGTCGTGAAGTACTCGCAAACCGGAAAGGTATGAATCAATTTCTACTTTTATAGATTAAAACCTTCTTATGAATACACATATTCTAAAGTTTATGAAATATTTTATTGAGTATTAAATGCACAATTGCCCACTAAAAGTTCAAAGCTTTTCCACAAGCAAATAATTACCCCCGGCGGGTGAAAGGATAAACGATTTCGGATCAAACACAATCTGTTCCGGTGTTTTTGCAGTTGGAAAGAAACGAAACGCACGCAATAAGGTCACCAAACCCACCTTAATCTGCATCATCCCAAAACGCATCCCAATACACATCCGAGGTCCCTCGCCGAACGGTAGAAACGTGTACGCCGGACGGTTCTTACACTGCTCAACCGTAAAACGATCCGGATCGAACTGTTCCGGATCGGGATAGTGATCGGGATCGCGATGGATGGCAAACACCGGCACCTGAACACCGACTTTGCGCGGAATCACATGCTCAGTGCCGGGAATGGTGTAATCTTGGGCCGTCACTCGGAGTATTGTTTCGAGCGGTGGATACTTCCGAAGAGTTTCTGAAGCGAAACGGAACCGAATAGGAATGGTTTAAAACGAACGAAAGCGTGTTGCGAATAAAATCGATCAACCATACGTACCATTAACCACCTGTCCGAGATATTCGTTTCCCATCACTACTTCATACGTTAGCACGTTACCGTTGCTCTCGAACGCACGGTCGATCTCCTCTCGCAAACGTTCCTGAATGTCGGGATTTTTGGCCAGCTCGTACAAACAGAAGTTCAGCACGGTAGAGGACGTCTCAAATCCGGCCACAAAAAAGATAAAAACCTGTGCCGCTAGCTCATTAAATGTCATACCGGCCGAACTGTCCGGTTGTTGCGTGTGGCCCTCTTCCTGTTCCGCAAGACATCCTCTGTTTTTTATTTGTAGCAATAGGTTCAAGAAATCATTTCGCTGCACATTGTTACGCTCTCGATACTCGACCGTTTCGTGTACGAGGTTTAAGAAGAACGTCTCCAGCTCTGTATCCGTAACCTTCACGCCCAACTTTGTCGCCGTATCCTTGAACAGCATAGCAAAGGTCATCTTCACCACTCCCAACAGTTTATGCTCGAATACCCGTTTGCCGTACTTGAGAAAATCGGAGTCCGGATTGGCAAGCGTATTACACTCGATCCCGAACGCACACGTACCGATCACGTCCGTGGTAAAGCGGGCTAGAATGTCCTTCATCTCCAACTCTTGACCGCTGTTCGCAAGCAGGTGCTTATGCAGTTCTTCAGCAACCTGCATCATGGTGCCAAACATTTGCTTCATACGACCCGATGTAAATGTTGGTGTAAGTTTTTGTCGCAACACTCGCCACTCGTGACCTTCCAGCGCAAACAGATTGCCGGACAGTGGATCCACCTGCGCGTTACTGTACATGCCACGATCGTGAAAA
>KZ063761.1:19346-39765 GCA_002091835.1 Anopheles maculatus | reverse complement strand
TTCATTTCGTTCGACTGTCTCTCCGGCACAGGGGAGTTGGTTAATCTTCAAATTTTGCAAATTGCTTCCCAACCCGGTCGAATCTTCTTACCGAGGTCCAGTTTCTGGGCCATAATCATCTCCATCTTTGCCTGGCGGATGTTACTGATCTGCTCCACCAGCGCACGCCGATGCTCCTCGAGAGCTGCCACGTACTCGTCCACGAACGCTTCCACCTCCTGCTGGACCGCCTCACACCGACTGTTGACCCGCACGGTCAAATCGTTCAACCGTCCAACCGACTGGAGCGCATAGTCCTCGAGGGGACGCGTCTGTTCGATGGCACCGCGTACGAACCGCCCATATACCTTGCCGGCCCGCGCCACCGTCGTACACCGGTGGTCCCGATGCAGCAGCGTGCTACACTCGCCACAGATCACCTGGTGGCAACTGGTGCAGAATAGGTTTAATTGATGTTCCGGATGCATCGGACATTTAATCGAGCGTGGCACCGACTCCGGCTCCCCCGGGACGCTCGCCCACCGGGGCCGAACTTTCATCAGCTCGTTCAACCCGGAGCCAAGCCGCACGATACCGTGCGAAGCCGTGCCGCGCTGCCGTTTGTGAGCTTCCTTACAAAAGTTGCACAGTTTCAGTGCACACGTTTGACACGACGCAGTTGCCTGCTGGAAATCAATGCAATAGTTACCGGAACACAGATGCGCAGCAGTTTCAATTTGTTTTCGTTACGTTTTCCAGCGCATTTGGGCCGCAGTTGTTGCGGACAACGTTCCGCGGTGTGGGTGCGGAAAAAATAAAAAAATTAAATGGGAAAAATCGAATTAGTTTTTAACTCGACTAAGGCGCGTGAAAATCGAAACCATGAGCAGCCACAACGCTGTTGCGCTTCTCGGCTTCGTTGGATTTCGTTCGAGCCGGATTTAGTTGCATGAAAAGAGACGAGAAATATAATTCCATAAAATTGTACGTTCAAGCTCGGACGAGCGTTGCAACGAAACCGGCAACAAACATAACAAACACAACGCAAATGGTGACAAATATTGGGACCGTGAAAAGAGCGAAATTTAACCGAGCACTATCCGCGATACCGTGGTCCGGTATTGCGGTTGAAATTGGTTCCGCTGACCGCTGACCCTGTTTCGATGAAATTGGATTGTGAGTGAAGTGATGATGAAAGATTAGTGGTTTAGAAAATGAAATAAAGCTAAAGCGGCAAGTATCTCCGCAGCAGCAAAAACAAGTTTGTTCAACTTACGTTTTGAGGGTGATTTTTTAACTATCTTTTTTGGTTTTCGATACAATTTTAACCAATTTTCCAAACTGTTGCAGCTTCTTTTAAGCAACAGTTTGTGTTGGTTAGAATTAAATGTATCTTTGAATTTAGAGTCTTGTAAAAATAAACGTATAATTAATTGAAAATTTTACTTTAAGTAAAAATGAAGCGGAGTGATGAATGTGAGTTACAAAAAATAAGAAAGTTCGTGTCCAAATGTCTAAATAAAGCTTTTGTTATATGTATGACAGTTTTACAGAAAGTTTATTTGCATGCGTTGGAAATATAAAATTCCCACCGGGTTGTTCATATACAACTATGAATAAAATCGAAGTTAAATAAACTTGAAATACAGACCAAAGCCTCTCGAGCATGTTAAAAAAGAACATTCAATTTGAAATTTAAGAACACTTTAAAAACTTAAAAATTTTACTGTATGGTGAGTGTTGAAAATTTTCCGTGCATAAAAATAATGATTCTGCTTGTAAGTTGAAGGTATGACTGCTTATCGTCTGTTATCCTAAAATTTCTTTATTCCATTCAACCATTTTAACGGTGCAAAATTGTAACAAGTCACTTTCCATTATGTCTATAAAAACGTTTCGCAATGTACGACTTCCCACAAATCCGCAAACACTAAGTTCCATCCGGTTCGATTCGCAAACAACACTGTTACTGTCCGTAAATATCTAGAAGTTGTTTTGCAGCAGCATTATCTCGCACATTTATCAACAAAATGCCCTACAAAGATCAACAACCACAAACTGCCCGGACGGAAAATGGGTGCAACAAATAAAAACAAACCGGGCAACATAAAACTTCATGCATTGAATGATAAATGTCAAAACTTTGAGCCACTCACACTCCAATCCAATCCAATCCAATCCGATGTGTTCGCTTCGCTCACACTTCACCAAACGCAGCCGCTCGAAATGCACCCCTTTCCCGAATGGCACCATGGGACCAAACAAGGTGTAAAACTGATATCCTTTTTCCAGAAATATTCCCCACGTCATGTATGACTTACCGTAACCTCGTCAGAGCATAACTCGCACAGCGCCAATGCGATTGATGATGCACAGCTGGTGGGCGAACCGAGCCGGGACGAGACCGGGGACGACACATGCTGGGAAATGATGTTCTCGATTTTCCTTGCCAGCGCAAAGTGCTGCGGCAGTTGGCCAACACCGCCCGGTCCGGCCGGCAGCTCCGTCGGATGGTTACAGGTGGGACAGACGAGAACTTTTTCCCTGTCACCATATATTACCTTGGCCTTAACTTTGTCCCTGCCCTGCAAGCGGTAAGAGAAAACGGTGCCGGTGAGTGTGGGAAGGACACATGCACGAGACGTAACAACTCTCTGATCGCTCTCCGGCGCGGTCCCGTTGCTGCCTTGGAAATGTGCTTTTGAAGGATGTGCCTGGTAACGATGACACCTGCTTGGTACCGGCACTTTCGAGAAATATGTTCACCAGAATGTGTGTCATCTTTGCTTTCTATGCACGACGCGACACCGCATAAAATGTAGCGCAAATTGAGAGCTATTCATTTTGTGCGGATGAGCTTTAAACTGCACGCTGCATGTTACACGATCTCTAGCCGCGTTTCGGCAGTGTCTTGCTAAGCTTGTATCGTACGTAACAATACCTACGAGGGGTGTATTTTTTTGTTTGGTTCGTAAAGAAATGATTGCTTTTGAAACTAAGTCCCAACAAAATGCTATTGATTTACTGCAGCTTAGATCAGTCTACGAAAAAAAGAATCATTACCTTGTCTGACTTTACCGGTGATCGCAAACAGTTTTGCTCTCGAAAACTCTGAAACGAGGCGCGCAGCTGGTCGAAACGTGACTCTCCAATGGTGCCAAACAATGAGGGAGCATTGTTGTTTGCCGCTTTACCATCTTCCATAACTGTATCGTTGGTTTCAACTGATTTAAAACAAAAGAAAAATATCATTGTTAACAATCTAACAACCGAAAAGGCGTGGTAAGTTTAAAATGAGATGAAGTTGATGAAAATTTGCCGTAACCGGGCAACATAAAACTTCATGCATTGAATGATAAATGTCAAAACTTTGAGCCACTCACACTCCAATCCAATCCAATCCAATCCGATGTGTTCGCTCACACTTCACCAAACGCAGCCGCTCGAAACGCACCCCTTTCCCGAATGGCACCATGGGACCAAACAAGGTGTAAAACTGATATCCTTTTTCCAGAAATATTCCCCACGTCATGTATGACTTACCGTAACCTCGTCAGAGCATAACTCGCACAGCGCCAATGCGATTGATGATGCACAGCTGGTGGGCGAACCGAGCCGGGACGAGACCGGGGACGACACATGCTGGGAAATGATGTTCTCGATTTTCCTTGCCAGCGCAAAGTGCTGCGGCAGTTGGCCAACACCGCCCGGTCCGGCCGGCAGTTCCGTCGGATGGTTACAGGTGGGACAGACGAGAACTTTTTCCCTGTCACCATATATTACCTTGGCCTTAACTTTGTCCCTGCCCTGCAAGCGGTAAGAGAAAACGGTGCCGGTGAGTGTGGGAAGGACACATGCACGAGACGTAACAACTCTCTGATCGCTCTCCGGCACGGTCCCGCTGCTGCCTTGGAAATGTGCTTTTGAAGGATGTGCCTGGTAACGATGACACCTGCTTGGTACCGGCACTTTCGAGAAATATGTTCACCAGAATGTGTGTCATCTTTGCTTTCTATGCACGACGCGACACCGCATAAAATGTAGCGCAAATTGAGAGCTATTCATTTTGTGCGGATGAGCTTTAAACTGCACGCTGCATGTTACACGATCTCTAGCCGCGTTTCGGCAGTGTCTTGCTAAGCTTGTATCGTACGTAACAATACCTACGAGGGGTGTATTTTTTTGTTTGGTTCGTAAAGAAATGATTGCTTTTGAAACTAAGTCCCAACAAAATGCTATTGATTTACTGCAGCTTAGATCAGTCTACGAAAAAAAGAATCATTACCTTGTCTGACTTTACCGGTGATCGCAAACAGTTTTGCTCTCGAAAACTCTGAAACGAGGCGCGCAGCTGGTCGAAACGTGACTCTCCAATGGTGCCAAACAATGAGGGAGCATTGTTGTTTGCCGCTTTACCATCTTCCATAACTGTATCGTTGGTTTCAACTGATTTAAAACAAAAGAAAAATATCATTGTTAACAATCTAACAACCGAAAAGGCGTGGTAAGTTTAAAATGAGATGAAGTTGATGAAAATTTGCCGTAATGCACCCGACGGCCCTCGACCGAGAGCGGTAACGAATGCTTTTGCAGCAGGCGAAAACCTGCTGAGTTAGTTCTAAAAGTAAGTGAAGTTATGAACCCAAAATATTAGGAAAATATAAGAAATCAAACGGTTGCAAATCCTACAAATAAAAGCAAGAAATTAAGCTTTTGACATCAAAAATATAGCATTTTTATCCACATTTCGGGCTTCCGTAACATTGTGGTAATGATATTAAATTTTGCCAATTTCCATTGAAAGGGTTAAAACGTCGTAGGACTGTTATCTTTAATTGCATAACTAAAACATAATTTTGTTTAACACATGTGTTTTATACGAAAACCTAAAGTTCTTTCAGTTAACTTTAAGTTAGACCACTAATTAGTACAACAAAACATACCCATACACGCATAGCATACAAAAAGAGATAATAGAAATAAAAATCGAACGGTAAAATCACACTTAGCACAAAATACTGATACGCAAACAAACTAATTATATTCACGAATCACGTTAAAACAACTAATTAAACATATCACTGCGACTATTTACGCGAAATCACACCACAAAAACCCTTCTATTGTTTGTTTATGCTATGCTGAGCCATAGTTTAGCCACGCTAAAAGCAACAAACATCAGTACAGCAACAAAACACACCCTCGCTCGCCGAGACAAGTGCTTCGACCGAAGCCATACCGATACCGAACACAAAACGTGCCCCACATGTGGCCCCAATAAATCTTTGCTTATCGAAGTCGTACACAGCCAGCGAACAGGGACGCATCACACGAACAAACACACACACATACGCACACACACACTACCTATGAGGTTTTGCCTTTTTAACGGCCCCTCAACTTACGGTCCCAATCGAAGCTGGCACTTTCGTTGACGCGCTGCCAGAACACTGCACTGTCCTGACCGTGCGTGACCGACGCTGCTGCTGCTGCCCGTTCCAAGCACGGCCGGCAGAACGTGTGCAGACAGTCCAGTACACGTGGCTCCCGCATCAGCTTCTGGCACAGCCCACACCGGAACCTTGCCGGCAGAAACTCGGTCGGAAAGTGGTCGTAGATTGTGCTGCCAGCGCAAAGTAACGGCAGGTCGCACAAGTTTGATTGCCGGTGTAGAGTGCGTCAGGCGAGAAAGCGGTACAGTGGCATATCGGTGAAGTAAGTAAACATCGACCAAACCGGCCAGTAAACGACCGCGCCCCAGGTACCAGATACTCACGATATCTCGTCAAATTTATGTTGCTCCCTTCGTGGGCCACCCATCGATGCCCTCGAGCTGACCGAGCCCCGCGATCCATTGACATCCTCCGGGCGAGCACTTTCGGACGGTATCATCGTCAGCATCATCTTCACCGTACCGGTAGCGCTGGTCGCCGCCGCTGCCGCCGATCCTAGCCGTTCGTCGAAGACAAGCCCAGAGCAACCGCCCGGAAGTGGCTCCGGATGCTGGTCCAGGGCGAGCTGCTTATCCATCTCCGATTGATTGCTGTACGCCGAGCTGCGCCGGAGGCTACTCTTTCGTGGACTTTCCTCCACGGTGAGAATGCCCGTGTTTGCACTCATTTTCTCCGGTGAAAGAAGGTAGTCCCCGGCGGCCATGAATTTCCTGGTACTGTTCCCGCGTTCCGCCGTGTTTCGTACACCTAGCTGCTCCGGGGTTAGATTAAAAGTCAATTTCCCACCGCCCTTGGGCAATGATTCAAGCATTGGTCCAACTCTTGCCGAGCCACGTCCGTTCGTAAGCACAACAACGGACGCTTCGACGTGCTCTTCCTGCAACCGGACGTATCGCTGCACTGCATCGGGCCCTTCATCAGCGGGCATTGGAGGTCTGGGTGAACTGGGCCGACCCTTGACCGATGGTGGCCGTTGGTCATGGCAATCACTCTCTTCACCGTCCGAATCTTCACTTTCCCACGGTGCATGCACCGTGACGGGCGCATCTACTCTCGTCCGACCAGCACAGCGCGCTCTCGGGGATTTCCGTCGTTCCTCCATTGTCTCCCCGTCCGTAGTTGTAGTAGAGTCGGCGTGGGCAAGCATAGACTGATGGCACCAGCTCGGTACGTTCGGCGTTTCACGATCCATTAACAGTCCACAATCCAGAAAGTGCACCACACAAAACTTAACAACGACAACCAAACCCGTTCATTGGGAACCAAAGCACGAGCGAAAAACGGTGACGGACACCCAGCACCTCTCATACACATTTCCGAACTAAAGCGCAACAGTTTTCGACCATTGTGGGAGCCCACCGGTAACGTAAAAACACACTTAGAATACCTGATAATTTAATTAGTTCTACAATTGACGAAGCGTTCACGGACACACGATGCGCGTCATGGCGGCAAGTGTTGAGCAATGGAGTGAACTGTTCTAGGGACTGCCGTTTAAACAAATTTCATCAACCAAACATTACAACTAAATGATTTAATGTATCGATGTTTGGAATTTTAAATTGTATAAATAATTGTTTTAACGAGTTTTCAATAGGTGAACTCAGAGAGCTATCAAATATTGCAGCTATTGGTGCTCGTGTCACTCATGTGAAAATTTGTTCCGGTTACGCATTTCAACATACTTGCATACAAAGTGTTATGTTTTACACAAGATACTGCATCATCATTACGAAAAACTGGTACAAGCCTCTTAACACCTGCAAATAAAAATCAAGTAAAACGTTACATGCGGCCTATGTAAGCATTATGGCACATTGAATCACTGCTAAACTACTTACACTCATGTATGCTTCAAAATTCATAGGATGGAACCCATACGCCGTCAACATCATGGGACGCTGTTGTCTGGCCATGAGAAAACAAAACTCTTTCTGCTCCTTCACCGGTAGCTTATACCACGGCATCGAGATTACTTTGTTGTACATTTCATCAATCTTCAAAACACATACCATAATCCGTAATCATCAATGAACCTTACACGGGAAATATCAAACATACCTTGAGTTCAACAAAGTTTCCAACGATAAAATAAATTGAAAGCTCTGTAAACATCACCAAGAAAAAACAGTACGTGGGATACCAGTCCGTCTGAAAAATAATCATCTTTTATCATAAATGCATTTTTTGCCATTTGAACATTGTGAGACGAAACTGACTTTTAGTCCTTTAAGGACATTACAAAAAGTTTCAAATATGTATTTGAATATATAATCTATAATTTTGCAACCTGCAACAAGAACCGGGAGCTGCAGTTTATCCTTATTAATTACAAACAGAAAAAAAGTTCTTTAAACACCAAAGGGAGTTATTGCGATTTCCTGGCCCATCCGGCTCAAGTGGCCGTTTAGTCCGTTTACCACAAAACCCACCAATGGCCTATTCCAAGAACTTTATTTAAAACGTCACTATGTTTCCAAATGTTTTATCACCAAGCATTGTAAATAGAAAAAAGGAAAAATCACGTTTAAATTCAATCAAATCCTAATCAATTTGTATGTCTACGCAGCTCCTTCTTGCTCAAAACCAAATTCCAACCTACACAGACATCAGTCTATAAAACTAATCGTGAACTTACCAACATAACTAGCAGCATACAATCGCATATAGTAAACACTCCCATTATCACTTGTGCTAGACATTGGAGTCCAAAGACGTCTTCAACGATGTTAAACAAGCTAATCACAACACGAAACATACTTCATCACATGCATAATTTAGTGTCGTATGAACTACCTTTGTAACACTTACCTGGTTGTCAGCTGATGATCATACATGCACTGAACCCACATTTCTCGTACCTCTGATCTGTTTGTATCATCCTGTATAGGATCGTTTAACATTTTTTCCAGTTCAACAAGATGCACTATGAAAATGTCTGCTCCTGTCATTGCGTACATGGCAAACAATATGTATAAAAAATCAGACAATATAACCCCTGTTACACCGTTTATAATGAGATTTAGTTGGAACAACATATTCACAACGTATCCCGTAGTTGTGTTATTATCGTAATACGGTAGCTCGTAGAGTAGCATAGGCACTACTATTCCTGTAGTGACATAGGCAAACAAAGGATACAACGCAAACGCACTGGCAGTGCATATGCATGCTACACGCATAAATCGAAAGATGATCCAAAGGTAGCGGCCAGTTCGATCGAGTACTGCAATTTCTTCCTTTGTTCCATTTTGATATCGTTCCAACACTTCGAGCTCTATTTTCTCGGTCAGTAGTTTCACGTCATGAGCTTTTGCTTGTGCTACGAAAAATTTAATAAACAGCTAAAAATGAAAACTCATATTTAACATATGTATACGTGCTCAATGCAAGAGTATCAATCGTACCTGTAGGCCAAGTCCGAGAGTAATAAGCATTTTCATCATGTACAATAGATCATGCTTATACTTAACTGCTGTAAATGCCGTGCTGATGAGGTAAATAGCCGCCTGAGTTAACAAATAGTACGATGCTGGTAGAAATTTTCCCGGAGCAGTCCACATTTCCACTCCCATCATCTTTGAGTAAAAAATCAGCGGTTTCAAAAGCTCGCGAAAACTTTCAGAGGTTGCCATTATTAAAATGTTTTGAGTATCACTTATGCTGTTCTAAAAATGATTATATTTAGCTACGAAGTCAAGCTTTTTCCAACTTCCTTATGCACTACTCAGTGAACAAATGGTCTGAAGGATGACCTAACCACTACCATTCTATTGTTGAAATGGGCGGCGTCAACAGTTTGTTCTTGTCATTACTTATGAATAAGCGATCGGAACATCTGCAAGTGGAGCGGAATTGCAACATGCTTCATTACTTGTTTGCTACATACATCTGAGCTGTTATTGGTCCAATTAAACTGCATGGGAAATTGTTACAAGTGATTCAGCAAGTATTGTTTACAGTGAAACTGTTGCACACGTTTTGAAAATCTGTTCGGTAACAGAGTCAATATCAGCGCAGGTATATCGACACGGTAGGACCAGGCAACAAGTCGCATCTAGACTGTTCTCGCGTAATTTGAACTGATCATCCAACTACTTGATTTAAAAAAATAATTCTAGTAATCCATTTAATGGCCAGTGTATCCTAGCCGGTAAATAAACCACAAAGAAGAAGCATTGACGGTTCAACCATTCATCGCTCAACGTTGTGGAGAAATAGAAGAATGAAATAAAACAGATCAGAACAGAACAGAACAGAGAATAATGAAACTGTTTAACGTAAGAAGCTTACCATAATAAAATGAAAAAATAAAAAACAACAATAAGTTAATTGCGAGAATCTAGAACATAATTTGCATCAATCGAAGACAATTCACTAAGAGGATTAGATTTACAACTTCCTTTAGCTTTCTTAGTATTTCGAGTATCTCCCTATCCAAGCTAACACCTCATATCTCCTACATCCCTGTAAAGAAATTTCCTTTCGCATAGCCAAATCACCTCTTCCAAAATCGACTAAATCCACCGATAAATAACGAGAATAACCATAACCAGCCATTGAGGCTCAATGTCTTCAACGATCGTGGAAGTAACATTCTACTCCTTAATTTTCAAGGAAACTTTTTTTGTTAGTATGAACCGTTTTGAATATCAAATAGACGAAAGTAAACCAGGTGATCGACGATTCATCGCGAAGCAATAAGTGCTCGTTGACAAAATATATTCTTTATTGAAGGTGGTTCAACTTACAACAGCAGTAAGTGGTGTGCATTCTGGTAAAATGTTCTGTAAATTACTTAAATGTGGAATAATAGTGGTATAGACGCCTAAAATTGTATGTGCCGTTTACACTGAGAGAAAAAATAATTTATTACACACTTGCAATTGTTTATATAGTCTTGACAGAAGCAAACAACCTATTAATTGGTGCAATCACACAAACCGGAGCGACCTCCTGCAGGAGCCACTAGATACGCCAGATACAACTGCTCCTGACCAACTAATTTCAGATTTCTTCATTTACGCTATTCATAATAGCAATGTGTTTAACCAACATACTGCATGATCATGACGAAAAACTGGTACAAGCCTCTTAACACCTGCAAATGAATATCAAAAAGAAAGTATAATGCAACCTATGTAAGCATTATGGCTCATGAATTCATAGCTCAAAACTACTCACGCTCATGTACGCTTCAAAATTCATAGGATGGAACCCATACGCCGTCAACATCATGGGACGTTGTTGTCTGGCCATGAGAAAGCAAAACTCTTTCTGTTCCTTCACCGGTAGCTTATACCAAGAAGTCGATATTACTTTATTGTAAATTTCATCAATCTACGAAACACAAAATAAACTCCATTGGAAGCAAAAATCCATGCAATAGATGGTACAGATTCAACATACCTTAAGTTCAACAATGTTTCCAACAGTAAAATAGAATGCAAGTTCCGTAAACATCACAACGAAAAAACAATAAGTAGGATACCAGTCCGTCTGAAATGTAACGGTTCAACATTACAAAACAAAAAGAAAAACAGTTGAACTAGAATGATGGTAACTACATCCAACATTATGTACAACTATAATGATTGTTTTTATATTTGACTACCTAATTTAATTAATATTACTATTATCTACCCGACATTAAAAACTTCAAAACAGCTTCGATATACCCTTTCTAGCATTTTTTAGTTCAGTTTAATAAGTAACTGGCAAGTACATCATACGTGCTCGGTAAGGGCTAGGACAGGATCCGATGACCATTCATACAACAAATATACATCAATAAAAATAAATGCAAGTAAACACAAATAGGATTATCGAAGCATCTCAATGTTATGTAAATTATAATCGTAAAAAAAACCGAACGAAAAGTTCACATTTACAATAAATCAATTCCTAATCTAGTTATATGTCTTCATAGTTTCATCTTCGGCAGTCATAGTATAAATTAAATAAATAAAATAGTTTCATCTTAACAGACCCCATGTTCCCGAGGCACTGAGACAGTCTATAAAACTAATCGTGAACTTACCAACGTTACTAACAGCATACAATCGCATAAAGTAAATATCCCCATTGCCACTTGTGCCAAGCATTGGAGTCCTAAAACGTCTTCAGCGATGTTAAATAACCTAATCACAACACGAAACATACTTCATCATGTGCCTACCTCTGTAACTAGTTATGGAACTACCTCTGTAATACCTACCCGGTTGTCAGTTGATGATCATACATGCACTGAACCCACATTTCTCGTACCTCTGATCTGTTTGTATCATCTTGCATAGGATCGTTTAACATTGTTTCCAGTTCAACAAGATGCACTATGAAAATATCTGCTTCTGTCATTGCGTACATTGCACACATTATGTATATGAAGTCAGCAAGTATAGTCCCGACTACTCCGTATACCAAAAGATTCAGCTGGAACAACATATTCACAACGTATCCCACAGTGGTGCTAAAATCGATGTACGGTAACTCGAACAGTAACAAAGGCACTACTATTCCTGTAGTGACATAAGCAAACAAAGGATACAACGCAAACGCACCGGCAGTGCATATGTATGCTACACGCATACAACGAAAGATGATCCAAAGATAGCGACCAGTTCGATCGAGTACTGCAATTTCTTCCTTTGTTCCATTCTGATATCGTTCCAGCACTTCGAGCTCTATTTTCTCGGTCAGTACTTTCACGTCGTTTGCCTTTGCGTGTCCCACGAAAAATTTTATAAACAGCTAGAAATTAAGACTCATATACATCATATGGATGATCTCAATCTGAGAGTATCGATCATACCTGTAGCCCAACTCCCAGTGTAACGATAACTTTCATCATGTACAGTAGATCATGCCTGTACTTGACGACTGTACACGCAGTGCTGATAAGGTATATAGTTACCATAGTTGAAAGATAATACGATGCTGGTAGAAATTTTCCCGGAGCAGTCCACATCTCTACTCCTATTATTTTCGAGTAAAAAATCAGCGGTCTCAAAAGCTCGCGAAAACTTCCAATGGTTGCCTTTTTTTTAAATGACTTTAGTTACTGTAAGATCTGCCAATGATTAATATACTTTGCCACGTAAGCAATTCCTTTTTCCAACTTACTAAGCCACTACGCAATGAGCGAATGGCATTTAGCTCTCTCAAATTATATCTATTTCCGCACCCATTCTATTGCTGTGATGGGTGGAATTAACAGTTTACTATCGCCATTACTTATGGATAAGCGATCGGAACATCTGCAATCGGAGCTGTATTGCGAAAAGCTTTATTACTCATCTGCTGCATATATCATAGTAATTATGACTGCAATTCAAAACATGAGAGATATTAATTCAAATGCAACGAAAATTTTAAAAAGTTAAACATTCTACCATCCTAATATTCTAACAGTTAAAATATATTTATCAATATTTGTCGCATATTTGAGGCTACCAGAACCAATTGAATTATATAGTGTAAGAATCAAATCCTTTGATAAATACAATTGTACTACTACTACTACTACTTTGGCGCATATTAAAAGATGAAACGAAGGACTCTATTTTACTTTTTTTTTTCGATATTGATTTCACACAGTTTGATTTTTTAAGAGTTTTGTTTATTTTTATGTGTTTTAGTTAGTGAATCATCAGCATCAGTTTTACCATGTTGATAATTGAATTATCGACAATACGGCCTTCGGCCGTCATATTATACTTTGAATAAAAAATAATTGAATTATTTTGATAGTAGGAAAATGGAGTAATAATATTTATAATCAAGTGGGCTACAATTTCAGGTGGGTCGAGTTCAGCGGAATTAATAAAGACAATCGAATAGCGAATGCGAATGACCAGAATTGGTTTCGATCAAACCCAGCAATGGACCTAGCGACAAGTGAGAATATGAGAGCAATGCTTATGCCCTCAGGGCATACATATGAGGGAGACGATGTAATCTTGTTAAACTCGAAAAAATAAGATATGAAATTTCCAACGGTATTTGCCATACAAGCAATCTTTTTATAAACTCGCCAACCCACTGCTGAATAAGCAAATCCTAAAGTACATCTTTCCGTTCACATTCTATTGCTGTGCTGGGTACAATTAATAGTTTATGCTCGTCATTAATGATGAATAAGCGATCGAAACATATGGAAGCGGTGCTGTAATGCGAAAACCTTCATTTCCCATCTGTCGATGTTCTAAGCATTTATGGGTATAATTAAACTGATGCAAGAGTATCCAGAGTATACAGATAGATGGGAATTAATGACATATGGTGCACCAAGCGTTCCATGGCTTAAGACTGTACTAACATATAAAATTTTGTTGTTCAAATTTCAAATTTACAAAACCTAGTACAGAAACATTCCTAGGCGGCCGGGTGGTAGATGTGACAGCGGCGCCGGTCTTCACACGGCAGGACCAGGGTTCAAGTCTCATCTGGGCTGTTCCCCCATAGTGGGGACTGACTATCCAACTATGCGGTAACAATTAGTCTAGTAAGTCAGAAATGATAGGCATGACCTATAAAGAGGTCGATAGGCAAGAAAAAGAAGAAGAAGAATGTGATCGTCTATCAAGATACATGCGGGTATCACGAATACTTTTTTTAATCAATAAGCGTAGCATCATGTGGACAAGCCATGAGAATCAGCGAGGTACAGAAGAAGGATTTAAGGGAAAAATTAAGGACATCTGATGATTCCACACCATGAATTGATGTACCTAAAAGCTAAAACAGTCAATTGATGGCATACAGGCATGACTAAAGAATACCGTAACACTGAACGTTGATGTAAAATTTGATAAATTTGATTTGATAAACTTTTTTATTTATTATGCACAAAACTAATAGTTACTATGCTCAGTACGTAACGAGTGACACTTCGAATTTGAACTTCGAAATGTTTTGATTATTCAAGCAATTTTTGTCATCAAAAAACAATAAATAATAACCCTTCCGTCTGGCGTGTCGTGTTCACTGAGAGCAAAGGTCATTTATTACATACTCGTATTTGATTTAGTGTTCTTTTAAATATCTAGGAATTCAGCTACTTATTGGTTGGTGCAATCACACAAACAGGAGCTTGCTTCTCCGCGAATCACTAGATATGCCAACACTACTGCTCGAGATAAATTGATTTAAGTTTTCTTCGGTGTAAATATATTTTATCACTTTTTTCCAACTTACCCTTCATCCAACGTACTGCAGGAGCATTACGAAAAACTGATACAAGCCTTTTACCACCTGCAAACCAATATCAAGTAGAAAGTGTCATACAGCCTTTGTAAGCAACATAACAAATTTATGCGTAACTTAAATCTACTTACGCTCATGTAAGCTTCAAAATTCATAGGATGAAACCCATACGCTGTCAACATCATGGGACGTTGTTGTCTGGCCATGAGAAAGCAAAACTCTTTCTGTTCCTTCACCGGTAGCTTATACCACGGCATCGAGATAATTTTATTGTACATTTCATCAATCTACAATTCCCATAACATTTATCATTATCACCAAAAAATCTTAAATGAGATATATGAACATACCTTAAGTTCAACGGCATTTCCAACGATAAAATAAATTGAAAGCTCTGTAAACATCACCAAGAAAAAACAGTACGTAGGATACCAGTCCGTCTGAAATGTATTGGTCCATGATTATCAATGTAAGTTGTGCTATTTTAACGTTGCTTAAGAAAATACTGAACAAGAGTTTAATTTTATCCAGGATCTTTTTCTTCTTCATTATCCTCTTTGAGGCTCTAAAATCTTGAGAGGTCTCGGACTATATGGCTTTCTCGGTATTCTGTTCACCTGACTGGATAATCAGTTCTGCGGTCGGTAAGACGGTCAGAATGGGATTCGAAATTTTGTTTTGCCATCGATTGACCGACACTTCTACCACTTTTGTTATCTTACAGTCACATCTTTTAACATCAAAACAATTAATCAAGGAAATAAAATAACAAACAGAAAAATAAACAACTCGACTCAAGACAAAAAACTTGTGTTACTAATTTTATGTTACTTACATTCAGCCACTGAATAATGTAGTTAATTCATGCTATGGGTAAGAATCAATGTCAAAGAACTATAGCAGCTTCCAATGAGGACTAAATCATCTTTTGCAATACTCAAACAAAATGCAAAAATATATATTCACAACGCAAAGTGGCTAGGTAAACCCTGTATGATATTCAATCACAAGCCTCCATATTGTGTATATAAATATGATTATATAAATATATATGATTATATATGATTATATATATGATATAGAAATATTATAAAAACAATAAAAAATACGACTGAATATGCTTAACAAAACAATGGTAGATTCTGTTACAAAATCACAAAAACTAAATGCCACACAACCTAATCAGCACCCACCAAAACCGAAAATGCATACAGAAGTTCACTTACAGTGTAATAGCCAAGGATTTCAATGTTATAAAACTTTTATAAAATATGTATCATCTTATATGAAATAAAAACAACTCTTGTTCAAAACATCACACCTTCAGCATTTCATATATCTTTGCAGCTTCGCGTTAACGAAAATCAAGAACCCGACGGACTTATCTTTAAACTAATCGCGAACTTACCAACGTTACTAGCAGCATACAATCGCATATAGTAAACACTCCCATTGTCACTTGCGCTAAGCATTGCAGTCCAAAGAGTTCTTCAATGGTATTAAAAAAGCTAACCATAACACGAAACATGCTACATTATACAGAATTTAGTTTAGTACGAACTACCGCTGTAACACTTACCTGGTTGTCAACTGATGATCATACATGCACTGAACCCACATTTCCCGTATCTCTGGTCTGTCAGTGTTATCATGCAAAGGATCGTTTAACATGATGTCTAGTTCAACGAGATGCGCTATGAAAATATCTGCTCCTGCCATTGCGTACATGGCAAACATTATGTATAAGAAGTCAGATAACACAATCCCTGACGTACCGTTTACAAGGAGATTTAGTTGGAACAACATATTCAAAACGTATCCTTTGGTGGTGCTAAAACCAATGTACGGTAGCTCGTACAGTAAAAATGGCACTTTGATACCAATTGTAAAATAAGCAAATAAAGGATACAATAAGAACGCTCCTGCAGCAGACAAAACCGCCACGCGTACAATTCGAAAGATGATCCAAAGATAGCGACCAGTTCGATCGAGTACTGCAATTTCTTCCTTTGTTCCATTCTGATATCGTTCCAACACTTCGAGCTCTATTTTCTCGGTCAGTAGCTTCGCATCACGTCCCCTTGTAAGACCTACGAAAAATTTTACGTAAAGCTAAAAATGAAATCGTGTAAACATCTCACACTTCCATCCTTATTGAGCGTACTATGAACATACCAGGAGAGCTGTACCCAGTGTAACGATAACTTTCATAATATGCAGTGCATCATTCCTATATTTGACTACTGTAGATGCAGTGCTGATAAGATATATAGCCATCTGAATCGATAAATACAACGATGACGGTAGAAATTTTCCCGGAGCTGTCCACAATTCCACTCCTATCATCTTTGAGCAAAATATCAAAGGTTTCAAAAGCTCGCGAAAACTTCCAACGGTTGCCATCACTATAAATGTTCTGAAGATGAAAATATTTTACCACGAAGACAATCCCGTTTTGCAACTTACTGAGCCACTACTGAACTAACGAATGGCATCGAGTTCTCTCAAGGTATATCTTTCCACTCCCATTCTACTGTTGAAATGGGTTCAACGGTTTATTGTTGTCATTACTTATGAATAAGCGAACGAAGAACATGTGGAATCGGAGCTGTATTAGGAAACGATTCATCGCTCGTTTGTTGCATAGATCAGAGTAATTAAAGGTTCAATTCAACCCATGGCAGACAATTATCCAAATGCTTGGAAAACAAGTGGTACAGTAAATATTTTGAACAGGCAAATAATATTTTATTATTTGTCTAAATTAATTTTGAGTTTTCCTGTTCTTCCGTCGTATGATCTCGACCCGGTCTTAGGGTTTATTGGAGGCAGTTTACATCTTCTTTCTTGGTCTAACGACCGCTTTGGTCATGCCTGCCATTTTTGGCTTACTAGACTTATTGTTACCGCCAGTCCTCACTATGGGGGAACGGCCCAGATGAGACCTGAATCTCGGTTCTGCCGTGTGAAGATCGGCGCCGCTGTCGCATCAACCACTGGGTCGCCCTCAATTTTATTTAAAACATTGAATTTTTAATGTGCTTTATTATTATAAGTAAATTATTTTAACCATTTCGTGGCACGCGTCACATTTTGACTCAGTTACACGATATTTTTCAAAATTGAATAATTTTAAATGGAGCCATAGGGTAACTCATGACTTCACCGCTCAGGTTACATTCTTTTTAAAGATTCTTGTCAAATCTTTTGTTAAAACTAGCCACAGTCTTTCAAATATTTACCATCGTATTTTGTTTTCAAATATCGACTGTACATAAAAATCCGTGCAGAACTTCAAAAGATATAGAGATTTAAAATTGGAAAAAAATCCAAAAAAGATGACAGATGGAATGGTTTTGTTCTGTTTCATCTATGACGCAAAATATTGTTATAAAACATGTGAAAACCCACAATTATTCTTATTTTAATTTTTTGTTTTAATAACTATGATTGGTTTTATGCCAGCTCAATTTAAATTTGGTAGCTTTTATCCAGCCAAATGTTCAATGTGAAATGCTGTAATGATGATCCTTCTTGTGACTCCTACAATGAATGAATTACAATGAAACTTTCCATGCGCGTGTCTCAATGCAATGTTGTCTCTTTTTTATAATTTTTATGTTCAACTTTCTTTGGAACTATCTTTAATTTAACATAAAACATTTAAATCAAAATATATATGTATGTGAAAAAAGGAAAAAATCACAAAAAGTTCATAGTTAACAGTTAACAAAATTTTAAAACTACCCAGTCTAGTGAGCTGTGTTTCAGTTAGCAATTTGTATCCTTTCTAAGCCTATTTGGGTAGTATTTTGATATCTTCTCACGATTAATGCCATTGTTTCTTCCTATTTAAAAAATACTCATTTCAACTTGAGACAAGGCTAACAAATCTAAAGACGTGTTCTTTGATGAAACGTAAAAAAAGAATCTTTTGCTACTAAACAATCGATCTGCTACTGTTTTTGCAAACACTGTACGCATGAAGTTAAACAAATCTCATCAGTATAAATTCTAATGTTCCAATTTTATGGAAATATCCTTTTAACAATATATTTACCATAAGTTAAGCTTTGTTACGACCGTTTGGTCATAAAAAAAACTTTTTATTTATCTCCTAACTTAAAAACTACTTAGTCTAATCTGTCCGCTCGAATACGTCAACCAACCGAACTGGAACGTAGAACTGGAAAGAATGAATTGTCTCTTCTCACGCATTATCACGCAACGATAATCCACAAGCGCATCTGCTGACGTTGCGTTTTCTCCAGCATGGGAACTGTCCGGTGATCACGCGCTGCTCCATCAGGGGATGTTTACTCTTCACACGCGCTGCTCCATCAGGGGATGTTTACGTCTTGCGGAATTCGCTGTTATGCATATTTGGGGCGACTGTTGGTTTATGCTGCACTTGGGTGGCCTTGGGTGGTGCTAACTCATACAATCCAGTATTTTTTTTTGTTGGCGTGAAGAAGGTAAGCACAGACTACAAAAAACGGTTTTGGCACGGCACCATTGACGAAGTTGATGAACCCATGGAAACACAAAAAAACACTCATCGACCACCTAGGCACAGTAGTGTGAGTAAAACACAACCCTTGGCCACACTAAATTCTGGAATTTTGTTTCTCCCAGAAATATAGGCAATACTTTTTCTTTTGCATAATAGATTAGAAGACGATGAAATCGATCGATCGAATAGAAAAATCGATGTATTCTCAAGAGATCGAGTTGCTTACCATTCGAAAGATGTGGCGTAAAATAACCAACTCGATCGAGCACAATCTTTTCTTCCTTTATTACATTTTGATTTCGATTCAGCAATTACACATTTCTATTGTTACGATAAATTATTTCTCATCGTTTGCCTTTACGTATTTGACATAAAAATTTACAAAAGGTTGAAATTGAAATCCTTTTCTTATTTTAACAAAAGAATTAATTTAATTGGTAAATCCCATTAATTTCAAATACATCGTTAGTCGTTAAAAAAAATTTGAAGACGTATCATTATTTATCTATTTATTTTATTTATTATTCCAATATGACGGCTGAAAGCCGTATTTTCACCACCGCATGTGGTGATTTAATATAATTCATGTTTTATAGCTACAAGGCATTTCCTCCTTCTAATTTGCCTTATCCCGGGCATGCTCGGTGTGGATGAGTAGTGGGTGGTTGTTATCTAATTCTATCGTGGTTGTTGTAGTGTGGATGTGATGTAGGCTGTATTTGGTCGCTGATTCTATTAATTATTGCTGGTAGGTGCGGTGTGGTTCTATGGAGTGTGGTGTGCTTCTGTGGCAGGTGCTTCGAACACCTGGATTGTGCTTCGTCCTTCCTAGTAGCGGGGATGGACTATAAGAAAACCACAAGAAACAAAAGGCAAACAGCTAGACAGAACAAACGATTGTTTGGCTGTGTCCAGTGTTCAACAAGCAGCCCAGCAGAGACAGTCCCGGCTCGACCATGTCAACGTCGAATTCAAAAATGATTGGCGAGTCTCATCCCGCAGTAGCAAGAGCGAATCCACTACTCTCGAGACTTAACCCGCCGACCACTCCCGGACCCTGAGCTAACACGGTCAAACCCGTCGTGTCACCGCTGGACTGGTGTTGAGAACACTGTTACAGCTGCTTCCTTTGTACAGCATTGTCGACGTTGCGCGCGAATGGTATTGCTGCGTCAACAGATTATATCTTCTACAAAAACAAAACAAAAAAAAACACGTAAGACAAAGACAACACAACATATAACATAGAAGAAAGGAAGGAATGGTAGGA
>KZ063761.1:4087-15804 GCA_002091835.1 Anopheles maculatus | reverse complement strand
TGTAGCGTGACCGTAATCCAATAGCCTCTGTTCACTGTCCAATCCACGTAAGGAATTTCGCAGAAAAAGAGCAACATTACACGACCCTCGGTAAAGTACATGATCAACGGATTGATCCAAATGATAAACAGCGAACCAAAGTATCCACCGATCATGATGTGTCCAGCGATGTACAGCACGCGGCCATACTTTAGCACCACCGGATATTCGTTGCTCGTTTCCTGATACTTTGTGTACGTTTCCCGCTCGATATTGCCCGTTAGCTCACGGACCGGATCACGATTGCGGATCATGGTGAAGTACTTGATCATGAGCGCGACACCCGTACAGATGAGCGATTGAGATTCCAGCATTTCGAGCGCATTCTCCCGATACTTGTAACCGGTCCAGACGTGTAAAGCGAGAAACATCACTATCTGCGTCAAACTCGCTATACGACCCCAGGTGAAGCCGTACTTTTTCTCCCAGAGCCCTGCACCAATAAGCCGGCTAGAGAGCTTAAGCCGATCAAAGCTTGCGTGGTACAGTTCAATGGCGGTTCTCATTTGGTCACTTATCCTCGAACTTTAGTGCGAAACTGTTGCATTAGCGTTCTGTGCGTGGATTTAAATTTCTCAATCCTAGTGCCAGCTGTACACTGTTATTAATTCATCGTGACAAGTTATCTGTTCTGATTGACAGAACAGTGAATGTTTTATTGCATATATTCAACCGAGATTGACAGGCTAGGTCCTGGACAAAATATTGAATGAATGAATAAGGTGCTTCACATTGAAATTGTTCATCTCATGTGCAACTATACATCCCCAGTAGAACAGAATAGAAACAAAACGTTCGTGAAATTGTTTGCCTTCTTTATTTTTCTCTTGTTTCAATGTTTTTAATCCTTGCTTGACAAGCGGCATATTTTGCAATTGATCACAGAAATCAATAAACAATTAATAACCAAAACATTAACTTGTTTCTATGTTTCTTTTTTCTCTTTCACTGGCGACGCTTTCTTATATTGAGGTTTGTTTCTCTTCTTTCTACACAAACTACAGTACATATCTAGCCTTCACTTCACACCTTTCGAATAAAAAGCTATCGTTCGGAACTATCCGCAATCAGCCCTACACACTGCCTTAGTAACTATTGTGCCGCATCGCCTAAAGCATCAGCAAATATCGTTACCTTACGTATATTTGCTTTCTCCTTCACTTCAGTTGCGGCATCTTTAGTTTGTAAAATTCACTGCACTCTGTTATTGTAAACTAATCTCTAAGCCCTTACAGTTTAAAATTGTAGCACAGTGTGTTTTTTTTTTGTTCCCCGAACCTTCCTTCTTTGATGCCGCTATAATACATTCAAAAAATGTGATTGTAAATCCACAAACCCCCGTGGTTACCTACCTTTCCAACGATGGGCAAATCAACGGAGCCCCAGGTGTCGGCTCCCCAATGTACCAGCCCCGAACCAAAGTCTGCCGTCAGTATGCCGAAGATGGCCGCCACCACGACGTTGCTGATGCGCTCGAACCGAAAGTGTCTCAGTATTAGGCCGAGATTTAGCACCATCAGCGAAATGCAGATGTAGACACACACGAGTTCCTGAGTTCGTTTTCCTGCAACGAGCAAACACAGCAGTAGACACCAAGTGCCACATAATTAATTTATTACTTCAAATCCATTGCAAACTGACGCATAAAAATAGAACCATCCAACCGGCGTCGCAGGATGAAAGTTTTGTGGGTTGTCCACTGCCCACCAAATGGACCCCCGACAATTTCTTTTGAAACCGCAATAAATGGAATTAATTCGATGTCGCCTCAACCGTCGGCACGAAAAAGATTGAAGCCCGTGACAGGCTCGGGTGAAGATAATTACATCAAACCGCAACGAATTGTCAATTATGGGTGTTGCAAAGGCCACAAACCGCTTTCATCAAAGTGCTCTGTCTAACTTCTTTTTTACCATCCTATGGTACTGACGGTATGTCCGCAGCGGTTTCATTTAATGATCATTGCTAATCATAATGACACTTGAACTTAAAAGATGTTGCACGAGACATGATGAATAAATGAATCATTTTACGTTTTATATTAAATCGATGTTGGTCCATTTTAACTAACTGAAATATTACATATTACCTAGTGCGTAATGGATTCTTAACACCAACTACCTACAAATTCAGTGCATTGTAGGTTTCGGTTGGTTTCGAGGTTTAGATTATGGATTGTAAAAAAAGTTAAAAGGGAGTTTTACTGTCTGGTTCCATTGAACATAAGCAGATTATTTATTTTAAAGGAAGAATTTTAAACATGCAGGAGAAACACTAGCAGAAGTTTAGAATCAACCGTAATATATGTATGTTTCTATCTTGCTTAGCACAGATTCCACATATAAAAAAAATTGTTTGTGACAGATGTTTGCCACCCAAAACCAAATCGGAACTGGGCATGCTGCATGAACTTCTACTACTTCGGCGCTTTCGGCAGATTCCTTGTTCTCGTGGGATTTACAATGGTTCTCATCACATGTACGAACCTCGCAATATTTCTTACAGATCGTAAAATGTTCAAATCGAACATGTTGTAGCGAACCAAGGAGCAGTTACTTTAACGTAATGCAAACACAATTTATGTCAGCTCTCATACGTATGAATCAAACTGATGATGAACTTAAAGCAGCGAGTCCCTGTTTAACGGATAGCGGGACTTATGTTTCCTTATTTGTTAGAAATTCTGCAAATGTTTTAAAAATGATTCCAAAATCTCTACCGGCATATGTAGAACTACCCTTTGATCTATATTGCCCTTCAATGCAAAAAGTTTTGCAAAGCCGAATTTGTAAAACATGTGGCATATATTTTGCCTCACATATTATGTTGAGTGAACATAATCAACTTCACTCTAAACAAGATACAAAAACAAACACAATTGTTAAACAAAAAACTAAACGAGAAATAGCTGTGGAACAAGATGACATATGGAAAAAAGATGATGCCACAGATGAAGAAAACAAAAGCGGTGTTCCTGTTATAACTATTGATGAACATTTGTTGCCTCTCTGGCATTAATTTTGAAAATGAAATGTAAAATTTTTTTTAGTTTGTTGAATAAAAACCGACAAAAAAACAGAAATAATGTCTAATTCTCTAAAATTCAGACAAAACTATTATAGACCAGAACTCCTGTACACGTCATGGGTGCTGTACCTGGGTTGATTGTACATCATTCGAAAGGTATTTTTGTGGCTATATGATAACAAAAAAAAAATTACATTAAAATATGCATACCACAAAAATTTAAAAATCTAAATATGATCATTTTAGCATTAAAATTCAAATAATTGCATGTCAGGGGTAACTGAACTGTTAAAAGAATATCTAAAATTGTTTTAGGATGGTGTTACAGTTATGATATATGAAGCAATTTTCAACCCAGTGAAAAACTATGTAAAAGTTATCGTTAAAACAGGAAAAAATTTGTGAAGATTTTTTTTTAATTATCTTCAACTTTGTACAACATCATTTTAATTCATCTCTTCAACTTTTTCAGTAATTCTTAAAAAATAAGTGGTCTTTTTTGACCTGTTAGGCACTGTATGGGGGGGGGTCAGTCGGTTATACGTGTAACAAATTTAAAAGGTCTACTCAGCTCGGATGCTACTTAACGACTAACTTTATTTCCCTAGTTTCTTACAATTACTATTACATTACTAACTTATCGCTGCCTACACCAATACTTATAAACTACTGTTACACTCGGACACCCAGCACGTGAAATGTCCTCCATTTCACTCATCATATGTTTCATCTTCCGAATTCTGTGGTTCATCTAACAACTCCAAAGCACACCATTTCTTTATTCTATCTGCAGAATACACCGTTGAGAATTTTTTGCCTTCAATGCCCGGGATTGTTGCCACCTTATACCTATCATGCCCTAAAACGTCTGTGATGATTAACGGCCCTTTAAATTTTGGCTCTAGCTTTCTACTACCACCTGGTGTGAATTGATCTTTCACCACCAATACTAAATCGTCTACCTTATATATCTGCGCCTTCCTCCGTTTCTTATCAAAGTATTTCTTTTGTCGTCTTTGTTCCTGTTGCGTGGCATGCAATACTTTATCCAAAATTCCCACATCGTTTGCATCCCTCTGTTCTGTACCGATAACCGCTATTATTTCGTTTCTAACTATATCTTTTGGATTGTACGCCAAAACCAATGTTGTTGGTGCTACTCCTGTCGTCCCGTTCTGCATAGTATTGATCGCGTTCTGCACTAACTTCACTTGCTCATCCCAGCGACGTTCATTATCGCCTAGCATTGTTCTAACTGACGTGAGTATTCAATCAATTTATGCTAACCGCAAATCCCGTGACCGACTAAGCATGCCCCATTAGTGTAGCACCCCGAGTACGGAGCAGCCACCTGTACCGTTGATACGTGCTCGCCCGAAAGAAACAAACAGTGCCAAATGGAACCACTGACCGCTTGAGTTGCAGCGGAAGGAAGTAAAAGAACGGCCAGCGAGGGTAAATATCAACAGTCAAATCTCATTTACATAAAACAATCTTTCGGCACTGGCTAATGACCAGGCGTCTCCATCGCCCTTACCGGGACGACCGAACCTCAACATTCCCAGCGTCAACTGAAGGAAACCTGTAGCGAGCCATTCCAAACCGAACCGAACAAGGCTGCTGACCGATGGCGATCGCCTGTGCTGGAACTATTTATGTCCAGCCACGCGAACAATACTTGGACGCGAGTTCTCTTGGCTGTGGTTTTGTGTTTGATTCTTGATGAAACACAATTCTTCGCTGCTTTCAGTCTACGGTCCCGATGGTTCGAAACACCCCGAACGCTGAAGGATCAAAAGTAGAAGGTAGATGGAACAAATCCACAAAGAGGAAAACCGGCACAATACATCCGGTTCCAATGGCCTTCCGTTCGTGTGTTCCGTACACTAATGTTTCCTAGCGTGAGACTAACACACCGAGCAACAGTGCTACCAGTAGTAGTAGGAGAGGCTACGAAGAACGAAAGCAGCACATGTCGTACCTTATTCAAAGAATACCAATACCATCAAGCAAAAAGTGTGTTTGGGTGAAGTGGAGCTCACACAATGAGAGCTTTTATAATTATTGTACAAAAAAAAACATCCGCCCTCCAGAGTTCTAAATATATCCGACATTTTGTATCCCTTTCCATACTTTCGCTTCTGCTGCTAGGCATAGTAAAACACGAGGAAGAAAAAAATGTACAATCGACATATTTATAGAGGCATACGCCATCTAAGCAGTTTGCAAGTGCTGTAGCAGCCCAAGTGTGCAAATGGAGCATTTATTGTCATCGTCATTTGAAAGCTTTGACCTTATCCGTACAGTGAGCGGAATGTTTTTGGTGCCAAAATGAAACGGAAAGAAATGTACCAAGCGTACGCTATCCTTGACCGTACGGCGCGCGTCTCAAGGTTTTTGTTTTTAAAGCAATGGAAAGAAATTATGCAACTGTCTCGCTAGAACAGCAACAGTATGCGGAGAAAGTGCAACCGATTGTAGATTGTCGCTTTGTTGAAGCAACGACGTTACCATAAAGGTTCATTCGAAAAAATAGTGTTGGTAAAGTTGCTACTATCTGCTGGAGTAGGAGGGAAAAAATATACAATTCAGTTTATTCATATCGATTTGATAGCTTATCATAAATACGGATCGATATATTAATTACTAGCAAATTTCTTTACGTCATTAGAACTTCTTCTTCTTCCTTGGCACTACAACCTCATGAGGTCTTGGCCTGCTATTGCTAGCTCTCTGTGACTTAGTCTTTACCCGGATCCGGAGTCTTCTTTAGCTGGATTGTCAGTCCTGCGTACGGGGAGGCGGTCCGCCGGGATTTGAACCCCGGTCCTGCCGCGTGAAGACCGGCGCCGCTATCGTATACACCACCGGGCCGCCCCGGTCATTGTCATTAGAACAGAAACCAATTTTATGCTGACGGCATCAGTTTTGGCGTATGTAACATAAGGTTTAAAGCATTTTTCCAACTATGCCAACCACGCTCGATGTATGTAGCGGAGCCATTAGTTTAAGCGCTGTCGAATCACTTCAATTCGGGTAGGTAATTAAAAACTAGGAGTAAAAAAAATAATAAAAGTACAAAGTTCATTGTTTGGGAAATCGGGAGCGTGTCATGAAACGGTTCAAGTGGCAGTCGTTGCTGGGAAGATTAAGCTAGTTTCATTGTTAATGTCGTTTGGCTTAACGCACGAAACGACTGAGGAGAAATGCGTTACAGCGTAAGGAAAGCAAAGAAGCTGCTTTTCCGATACAGAGAGACAGAGAAAGCAGAAGTTTTTTTAACGCTCCTAACCACTACGAGACAAAAACATACAAATAAACACTCCTCAAATGTGATTTGTGTTAAGTGAAATTGTGACAAATATATGTCGAGCAATCGTTTAAAGAAGCTGTTCCATGCGCCAATCAAAAGTATCATTACAGCAGGACGCTGGTCATTGTTACAGGACGGCACAGACCGCATTTCCAGCGTATTGAACAGGTCGACTCCAATATATGTGGCTGAGGCCTCCAATACTACAACATAGGTCATTTCTATGGTCGTTTGAGAAGCATGAGGCTGCACGACCCACCCTATTGAACGCAGTTCAGCGCAATTAAAGATTGCCTAATGTTCTTATTTGAGATTTGCTAGAACGGAACAAATAATGCCTACCATAGAATTGATTTTTAACTTTGCCAAGCAACTAGCTTATTAGTTTGAAACCTTTTCTTTTTTTAACTCCTACCGTTCGTCGGTATATAATGTGATTTAACTCATTTGTGCGTCTGTTAGTGAATAAAGTAATACATTAACGAAAGCGATGCTAGTATGGCTTGGTACGTCATTAATAAAATATTTTTACACAACGTGGTATATCATTTAGAACTTATTGCACCGATTAGCTAGAGTAGCCAAAACAGATCGAAAGAATAGAAAAACCGGTTTTCGAAAACCATGGTAGGTCACTAGAACTGACGCTCTGAAGAACATTCCTAATGTGCTCTCTTCACTTAGATCGAGCGTTTCCTCAACCGGTATACCCCAACTCTGTCACGGATTGGCGAAGGAAATATCTCCAAATCAATGTGAAAGGTCGGTCAGATTTTTTAAATGTTATGTGTACAATTTTTAACGAAAACTACTATAATATTTAGTATTAGGCAAGCCGCGTTCCGTAAGTGTCTACGTATTTATCCACCAGAGTAAATTAGTCTCGTAAAGTCCTTTTGTTGTCAAGCAGGTTACTGTTAATTGCTATTTACTTAAAGCTTTCGTTAAAACACATGTATGACAGACGAATTTAAACGAAACGAAACATCAGCCCATTCATATAAAAATTTAAATATCCGTAAAGTTTGTTCATGCTGCAATACTTAAATTAAGTATTGCATAATATCGTGCAACCAAAGCACGATAAATCCACCTCAAAAAAATCTGGATGGCGCCAAGGTGTTGCTCTAATGAAGTTACAATGAGAAACAAAGTTTATAGCAAAAATAGACAAAATAAAAATTCAAAAACATACCAAAATAATTAGGAGATTTGTTTTGTACTATTATTACGATACTATTATAAATTATATAAATTAGATTCTAATTGGCTTTGGGCGTTTTTTATAAACAACACGCTTTAATGCTATTGGAAGTACAATGACAAGTTTTGAGGAGAGATTAATAGTCGATGTAAAGCCTATATAAATCTCTACACTTGATGTTATTTGAACCAATTCTACCTGAATTAACCCTTATTTTTATGAACACACAATTTCACAATCCACTTGCCAAAACCCCATTCATTTCAATTACCGTTTAGCCGGCACTTTCAACCATACTCGCAACATGGGCCGATCCTTGATTTGACAATTTAATAACCACACTAACCGGCACTAATCGTCAACTGTTCGCTCACTGTGGATAGTGATTAAATCACCCTCAATTCCCACCCAATTCCATCGTACGAAGACGCATATAAACCCGCGACTAAATGACAGCTGTGCTGGCATGGCATTAAAATATGCTCCACGCCAGCGTTTGCTGTGACTTCCGACCGCTAGCCATACACAGCAACACACCTTTGGCTGCTTATGTGATTCGGCTGCACTCTGGGCATCTTATCGGGTGCACACAATCGGTGCACACAACGCCGAACGCCCACTCTCACCGACCCCGTGTTTGCATCGCATAATTAAGCCATCAGCTTGCTGCTGCAGCTGACACGTCCGCGGGCGGATGAACAAAAACCCGAAACCTTCGCTCGCCCCACCGTATGCATTTGGCTCGATTATCAACGCAGCAAAACCTCTCACGCTACCCACCGTTACTGTACAGCTTCGCCAGTTCCTGCGCTCCTTTATGCTGTGGTCCCCATCGTGGCCGTTTCTCAAGACTCGCACTGTTGTCTTCGGTTAGGCCGGTGCTTGCCAGTATTGTGTTGGAGTTGGGGTCGTCTTCAAGCATGGAGTTCTGGAGTATTTCCTGGTCCGTCTTGACAGGCGTCTGGAAGCAGATTCGATACAACGGATTAGATTAGATGCGACCGACCAGGTTCCAAAGAGCAAACCGAGACGAAGTTCAAGACCTACGGAAAGCAACATAGCAACATATTAAACTGTTTTCCCGACCTGCTCTCCCAGTTCTTCCTTCTCGTTTGATAAATTTGTCCCAGTTCCGGCCGCGGCACGGAATACACACAAACCGATGGCGTCAACATTCTTGGCGTCAGCGTTCTTAACCATCTGGCCCGACTCTTGTGCGGTCGACCTCTCCGCACAGGGTAATGTTACCCCAGGACCGGTTATCAAATTCACTTTGCTCGCGAACGCAGCTGCAGTTTGTAGCTGCAAAAATGAGCTGCTGAACCGTGCGGCACACGCAACAGAACCGTTTGCGAGGTTCGCTAGTTTCGTTGCGTGCAGCATGGAAGGCACACACAGCCTGGCGCCGGTGAATTGCAACCTGTTCAAAGCTGCTAATGCTTCGACAATGGTGTCTTCTTTCCGTTGGCAAAAGCGAAGAATGGAGTGGCAGCGAGGTAGCAGTTTTCTCCGTCAGGATGCTTCCGAAAGGACACGGTTCAACGGAAACGACACAAAGGACAACATCTCCTTTCCCGTCTAATGGAGCGATGCATCGGAAAATTATTGTTTTCCTGCTAAAACAAACCCACACTCTGATGAGGCAATGATGATGATGATGATGATGGTGAGGATGGTGATTAAAATCGCCGCTGTTCACGATGTGCTCCATGTGGATCTTCGGCAGATGCACATGCTGAACGCAATTTAATGCACAAACGGTTTTGCCTTCAAATGTGGCACGTTAGGCAGATGCACAATGCATTTAAGGGAATCTAATAATACGATGGAATGCCGCCTCATCAGTCGCAGACTAAGGCGTCTTTATCTAGAAGGGATTTTCTTCACCTTCGCCAACGCGCGCGGCACGGTCAATAATATTTGCATCAGTAATCAATCAACAATAACAGTCAGCCTGTACCGGGGGAAGGTAAATTGATGAGTTATTGGATTTACTTTAACAGTCCCAATCATTATCAGTTGCATGCGTTCATAATGCGCTCGCACCAAGCGTCCGTCAGGCATTTAATTGTGCTTTTCCCAGAGATGTATTGTGTAGGATGATGGCAAATGATGCGTATGATAATTGGATTTTTTGTTAACAACTAATGAATCGATCAAGCATACATCGCTTAATAAATGAAGCCAACAGTGTGATTTGCTTTCAAGTTTGAAACAAAAACGATCACTGTAGTTATGGTGCTTATTGACATGTACTGTTTGTTATAAAGCTTTAATACTCAATTTCTTCAATTGAAAAACGTATTGTTTTGCTACTGTTTATAATATTTATTGTTTTGACTGTTTTACTTTTTTTTATTCAGTTAGAACGGCCTGGCTGTATTGCAAGACTGTTTTACTATTTTGATCAAAAAGTTTGCAAAATGTGCTTTTCCCAGCACATTACGAAATAATTGACTTTACCACAAGTCACAAACAATGTGGTTCCTTTACTGCGTTGCCTTCCAAGAACCCATTGTCTGTGGGTCTTTGTGTTTTGGGTAACCTAAACAAGACGGATCGTGCCCAACTTGGGAGCGCAAGTAAAACGCAAACAAAACATAACCATCGATATTCCTTTTTACAACAAACGAGGCAACTCAATACAAGAAGCTGTCTTTCTCTTTCTTTCGCCTGTAACAAGCTACTAACGTGAGTTGAAAAAATGTTGTGCGCTGCCGGGGAAAGTGTGTGCGTGTGTATATACCTTTAAAAATGTCGTCGAGATCTTAATCGCCGAGGTGGACGCAGGCGACAGTGCCATCGGTTGTTCGTTCAGTACCATTGTCGTCAGTTCCATGCGTCTCGAGCAGGGTGGAAGCGATATCAAATCCATGCTAGTACCGTTCCATGAAACCGAAACCGTTGACCAAATACACTCCTGTCAAGACGGCGGGCACAAGTGGGCACACGATTTACGTTCCGAAGCAACAGCGCAGGGACTGGTTCACTTTTCGCTCACACCAATACACTCACACTCAACCGAAACACACTTATCACAGGGAGCCTTTTCTTTAGAACCGTTTATTCGGGGGTTGCGCCTTAAGGTGTAGGCTATACTTAACCAACCGAAAAAAAAACTCCGATAAAAACAACACTTTAGTTGAGCTTTTTTCTTCACTAGCACTACCCTTAATGCAGGCAACACTAGGTCGTTTTAAGTTTCCGGCAGAGTACAACCTTTTATCCCACAGGCACACTGTATCGCCTATCGCATTCGCTGACCCTAATCAACAGTCACAGGATGGTTGGTGCAGTCGGTGTCATCTCTATTCCACCACATCCGAGTGAAATCGAAACAGGAAAACAGTAAGGTTTTTTTTTCGCTATTAAATCTTCACGGCTAACCGCCGGCTAACAAACCAGCTGAAGTTATTTATTCAATTGAGCGTATACAACCGCTCGGGCCCCCTTTTTTTCGGGCGAGTTAACGCCCGCGGATTATCACAGTTTATAATTTTTATCTAAACAAAGCGGCGGCTTTATGGACTTGAGCCTGCTTGTGTCCTTTTTCCGTTTTTGTTTTGAACGTTTCTGTTCAAGTCCTTTGCAAGAGGAAGTGAAAAAGAATATACACCTAAAACACACCGATAACAAACAGAATATGGAGGCGTGCTGTAAAATATCTCTCCGAGGACGACTTCATTATCCCACGCTGCGGTTGACACTGAATAATCCACTCAACACCCTCGAAAGTAAGTGTGCGTTTTTTTTTCTTTGTTGGGTTTTTCCCCACTATATCTACAGCAACAATAAAGAAATAAACCACCTGTTGAAACCATCCCGCAAGACGGTACTGTACCGGAAAAAAAGGGCTGACATAAATTGTCCAAACAACTCACAGTATCTCTATCCCCTGGCGCTTAAAATGGGTGGAAATAACAAGTGTAAGCAGCAGTAGATACGCATTCGCACTTCGTATACTGCTTTCCAGCTCAGCAACATTTAATGCGTAGCTGTTCATCCCAACTAAGGCACCGATAACAAGAACCACTGGGCGCCTCCATCGGGCAGGAGCGTTCAACAGCAGGAAACGTTCTTGCGTGAGGTTAAAAAGTGCAACACGTTTCATTTAAGCTTCACGGTAGCAGGAAT
>KZ063760.1:0-36565 GCA_002091835.1 Anopheles maculatus | reverse complement strand
AATTAATTAGCACTTCAATGTTCCTATCACTGATGCACCTTAATAAAACGTTTTACGTTCACTACGACTTGCAAATAGCGCACTACGTTTTTAATCTACAACGATTTCGGATTTCTTTCTCAATACTTACTTCACGACCTTTTCTTGTGATATTTTCGGATTTTTGCGTAATCTTAGAACCAGCTAAATTGTTATTTACCCATTTTTTTTTTATTCCTCCAGCTTGAGCAGATCTTTATTGGTGTCTTCGAGTGCGAAGTATATCTTCGCCATCGAATCCGGATTGTTGAAGAGTGCGTTAATCGCGTCCTCGAACGCTTCTTCTATGTATTGCGGCACCGGTTGTTCTCGACGTCGGCGTTGTAATATTCGATCGGCGATCTGATCCGCTAACTCCAATATCTCTCGTCGCCAAAAGGGTTGACGGCCATCGCTGTCTAGTTCCGGTTCCGACTCGTCGTCGCTCGAGTGATCACAGTAGTCTTCGGCCTCCGCGTATTCCACAGCTGCCACTTCGGGATCGTAGTTCACAATTTCCAGCTGAACCACCCTCGGAAGGTCTTCTCGTGGTGATTCTGGCCGATGTTGATTTTGCCCGTTTGCTGGCGGCCAGGGCTCGTCGTCCCACAATTCCGGTTCCGGTTGATCTTCTATTATGTGTTCTCCTCACGAGGATCGTTTTGCCACGGTTGAATAGCGCCGTTCACCGATGGTCCTTCCGCGTCGTCCCACAACTCTTCGTCAGGATGCACTTCCTCTATTTGCTGGTAGGCCCGCGGCAGAATCATTTATTACTTTTTCTTCTTTTCGCGGCGTAGAACGGTGAGTTCGTTCTTAAGAACTGTAATGTGCGGATTACAGTTCCTCTCTGGAGCCACCAATGTTATTTCCTTCAGGAAAGGTTTGTCACGAGACAGTAGAATCGCTCGTAACTATAGCTTCTCGCACAAGCCGTGGTGAATGAGACACACAAATCCGTCGTGTTGCAGTTTGAGATTGCAAGTCCAGTTTATTCAAAAACTCGTGATCTTATATACTAAAATTATTCTCTTAAGTCTTAATGTTAGAAAGAGATAGCATGATATGAAGTGTTACCAGATGGGAGGACCTTTTTCGTAATTTTATGTTATCCATATGTGGGCGTTTTTTTCCTTAAAGTTTGCTTAACTCAAGTATTCCGTCTCCTTGCCTCTTTTTTATTACCCTGATTGATGCGCTTGCGCATCGTCCTTAAGTTTTCTACAAGGCGCATCCTTTACCTGCTTTCGCTTTTGATTTACATACGCCCGAACCCGAGAATATTACATCACGCGATCCTTTGGCGGTAGGCCTGGTTTCCCTGAAAGCCTTTCGTACTTGAACATTTGGTTTATGTCACCCGTGGTGTTACATGATCCTGCAACGAATGTCCGAGCGTTGATTTCAAGTGTCCTTTTTTTGGGCTCTCACGGTTGTCACAGTATATTCCCTTAAGGACATATGGTAAACGTTGGCATGCAATTTTTGTCAGCATCTAAAGTTGTAAATTTATTACTCTCGGTGTAGTCTGACGAAAAGGATGAGATAACGGATTTTTCTATAAACGCTACATCTGGTTTGAAGTGGTTTTATCCTTTTTGAGTTTTACTTTTTTCAAGGGCTGTCTTTCGGATTTAATTTATGTTCTTTTCTAAAACTGTTTTATGTTTCTTGATGCCCATTTCTACTTCTTATTCTTTTGTTATTGGTTGCGTCCGCAACACTTTTGATATTTTATTCTGTTCTTCACTTTCACCTTTTTGATTGTTTATCGTTCACCTTTTCGGATTTCTTTCGTTCACGTTTTCGGATTTATTTCGTTTACCTTTGACCTTGAAGGAATCTATAAACCCTTTTGTGTCACTTGTACGCCGTTGGAGGAACTTAATCCATTGGAGGAAATTATAATCCTTCGGATTCACCTTAACGTTTATGGAGAAATTTCGGATTTTTCAACTCAAATTACGTTTTACAGTTTGATTTTATTGGTGATGATCTGATAAATATCATCAGCTATTCTGGCGAACGCTTCCTTCGGCAAGGTTCTAAATTCGCGAAAATCCGCGACGTTGGTGTTGAATCCCTCCAGGATTCCTTCCGGTAGATGATACGCTTCCCCGATGATTGACTGAATGGTCTCTTCAGTCTCTCTTATCAGCGCTTCTGTGTCGTCCCAGTTCGGGATAAATACTCTGCGCTGGTGGTATTCCTCCTCTTCTGTCATGGATGCTTCCTGGTCGAATTCGATCAGGTACCAATGGGTCAATTCGGCAGCTGCGGTTTCGTTGGTGCCCAAGAGAATTTCTATATTCTTCTGTTCCTCTCGGATGTGTAGCGGGATGCACATAGAATTCCTTGGCTCTTTTCGGTGAACGATTATTAACAATTGTTCTTTTTAAACCTGAACGGATTCTCCCGAAGACTTGATGAGTACCTTGTAACGGATTTTTCTACATACGCTACATCTGATTTGAAGTGGTTTTATCCTTTTTCGAAATGTAAGTTTTCAAGGGCTGTCTATCGGCTTAAATTTATGTTCTTTTCTAAAAACTGTTTTATGTTTCTTGGGCATCCATTTCTACTTCTTATTCTATTCTTTTCTCTTTGGTCGCGTAAGCAACATGCACTTTGAATTAAGTATCACTTCACAGTTTGTTTATTTGGCCGTTTGCCACGAATTTATCACTGGAGTAATGTAATTAGCACTTCAATGTTCCTATCACTGATGCACCTTGATAAAACGTTTTACGTTCACTACGACTTGCAAGTAGCGCCCTACGTTTTTAATCTACAACGATTTCGGATTAAATTTCCTTTTTCTTTCTCAATACTTACTTCACGACGTTTCTTTTTCTTGTGATATTTTCGGATATTTTGCGTAATCAATGTGTTTTCCTTTTTACTTATACTGCATTTTTATTAGTTTCGCAGAAGCTCGATCCTCGCGTCGTTCAACGTAAAGTAGATTTTGGCCATCGACTCTGGCCTATTGAAGAAGTCGTTCATAGACTCTTCAAATGCTTCTCCTATGTGATGAGGTACGTCCTCACCACGTTGTTGTCGATCGAGGGCGATGCTGGCGACCTCCTCCGCGAGCTCCAGGATCTCCTGTCTCCAAAAGTGCTGGTGACTCGTCACTTCGTCGAATTCGTCGTCACGTACTTTGTCCTCGACTGGCCACTGGCGGTTCTGCCCGTTCACAGACGGCCAAACCTCGACCTGGTCCCAACGTACTTCCGGATCAGGTTCTTCAAACTGCCGGTTCGCCTCCGCGTATATTTCTTCTCCGGCGTCCCAGATCTCGTCCTTCGGTGCTTCTTTCGATGACCAAGGGTAGCACATTGATTGGCGCGTTGTTTTTTTTACGATGGAACGATAGGTTCGTTCTTTTGAACTGTAATGTGCGGATTACAGTTCCTCTCTGGAGCCACCAATGTAATTTCCGTAAGGAAAGGTTTATCTCGAGACGGTAAAGTTGCTCGAAATGATCGCTTCTCGCACAAGCCGGATGAGTAAAACACACAAGTCCGTCGAGTTTCGGTTTGAGATTGCAAGTGGCCTTTATTCAAAATTTTGTGGTCTTATACACTAAAATATCCTCGTAAGCCTTAATGTTAGAAAGAGATAGCATGATGTGAAGTGTTACCAGATGGGAGGACCTTTTTTTTAATAATAAGAATAATATCCTCATGTGGGAGTTCCCTTAAAGTTGTTTGTCTCAAGTATTCCATCTCCTTGCCTCTTTTAATTACCTTGGCGCTTGCGCGCCATGCTTAAGTATTCTAAGAAGGCGCATCCTTTACCCGCTTTCGCTTTTGCCCGTACCCGAGAATGTTTCGTTAGCGATCCTTGGCTGTAGGCCTGGTTTCCCTTTTCGTACTTGAACATTTGGTTTATGTCACCCGTGGTGTTACATGATCCTGCAACGAAATGCACCTTATGTCCGTGCATTGTTTTCAAATGTCCCTTTTTTTGGTTCTCACGCCCGTCGCAATATATTCCCATCTGATAATCGTTGGCATGCAAGTTTTCTCAGCGTCTAAAGTCGTAAAGTTTATTACTCTTGGTGTCGTATGACCTTGCGTAAAGGATGAATAACGAACTTTCTATAAACGCTACGTCTGGTTTGAAGTGGTTCTATCCTTTTTTGAAATTAAAATTTTTCAAGGGCTGTCTATCGGAATTAATTTCTTTTCTTTTCTAAAACTGTTTCCTATTTCTCGATGCCCGTTTCTACTTCTTATTCTTTTACTTTTCTTTTGGTCGCGTCCACAACAGTGTAGTTTCCGAGATTAGTGAAGGATGTTTCGAGAAGCGAAAAACAACCGAGCTGCTTTAGGTTTAAAATGCAAGTCCTTTATTGAAAAACAAATTCGTTCTTATGTACTAAATTTCTGTGGGAATAGTGTGGTTGAAATAGCATGATCCGTGGTCTCATTCTTCTGCCCAGCGTCCTAACCTAAAATGTTTCGTTGCAGGGGTTCGTTAACGAAAGACCTATTTCTCCGCTAAAGGCATACTTGAACGTTTACATACATCTGGTTTTTGTCACCCGCAATCTTGCATGATCCAGCAATGAATGCATTCTAATGTTTACGCATCGAACTCAAGTGCTTTTTTGGGTTAACATATTTAATGTTGCACCGCGTTGGTACATGTCGATCCTTTCTATGTGAAACACTTGAAACGCGCCTCCAAGTGAACCTATTTCCAATGCCTAAAGTCGTAAAGTTTAATTACTTTTGGAAAAAAAAATTCAATTGCCTGTCCTTTTGCTCAGTGAATAAGGTTTTGTGTCCTCTCCTGCAACGTTACATCTGGATTTTTTCAACCACAGCTATATTTTATAAAACGTTTCTTTACTTTGAATTCAAACCTTGATCATCAAATTTCGATTATGCGCGTTGTGATGCTCGCTTGATATTTCGTTTACATATAAACGGTTAAATGAATTGATAAAAAATTCTCGACCGTTGCGTTGCGTCTCTCGCATCCGTTGATCTGTTGTGTACCATCTGCCTCCGATATTAAATTTAGCTGGTAATAACGGCATGCAATCTATCTGGGTACCTCTTTGCTGTAACATTCGAGTTACTGGAGCCATGAACATCGAGCGGTTGTTGTAGTTGACCGGTATTTCTTCATCTTTCCTTCATTTTTCTTATCGTAAGTGACAAAAACTGGTTTGCACTCAAGAATGTAATAATACTTCTGCGGCAATTACTGCAGTATACCCGGGACACTTGACCAAGTTTGATACGAATTCACTTGGATTTAGACGAGCCAGCGCTAGTTTCGTTTCCATCAGCGCCCTGTCGATTTTACACATTTCGGTCATTACTGTAGTGTAAACGTCGTTCAGCTTTTGCCCAAGGTAACTTTCCACTAACGTTATTTTCGAGTTAAAATAGGTAAAGAGATCCAAGTTTCTCCCATTTACCGCCTTGCGCTTAAACGGCGATTGATAACCGTTAAGCTCAAGAATAAAGATGCTAGGATGATCTGTTACGTAGCTGTCGAAACCACAAATTTGCTTTACGTCACGTGCCCTTATTGAAATTGTTTGTCAATAATGTGTAAACCGCGTTTGTGTGATTGTTGAACTCGTCGCTGTTGAACGTCTTATTCACGGTGCCTTTGTAGATTATTTCAAAATCCGTTCTCTCGCCCATTTTGTGATGATTTACCTCCCAAGTGAGGTAGCCGTATTCCGAGTCCAAACACCAACCAATGTTACACACAATACCGTTGCGAAGCATTATTTGGTCATCTTCGATGTCTACTGAAGCTACGTAGTCGAACAGGCTGATCTCGAATTCATGATAGACCAAAGCGTTCTCCCATGTATAGGAAGATGTTGTATAGACCCCACCGATGCACGATGAGCCCTTGACGCTGCCGATGATCAGTTTCTGACCCCTTATCGTTTGATTGCGACTTATTTCAGTGATGCTATGATTGATAGTGAGTAAAACTACACCTAAAGTTTGAGCTAGTCTGCATTCGTCGGGAGTAAAAGTCTTTACTATGTACGCATATCCGTTTTCATACTCTGAAATATGTGACCAGGCACTGCAATACTTCATTGTGCGTTTAATTATAACCTTGCATTGATGAACGTGAACTAACATTTTTGGGCTGCGTTGTAATACTTGAATTCTCGATTCTAAAGTAGTTATATTTTTCGTTTGAGGCATGCATGACGCAACTTTCATTAATGAATAACTTGTAATGTTCACGTCATTATTTGCACAAGCGTATGCGATTAAACCTTTCATTGTATTTCCTAGTACCTGAGCCGATACGAAAAGTAAAATCATTAAAATTAAGTTGCATGAATTCAAAAACATTGCCTTCGATTTTTTAGTAGTATTATCGCTCATTGCCTTGTTGGGTAATTGAGACATATTTTCAATTCATATCTTCCATTCTCCTTTTCAAAGTTTTATCTATTATTTCTCTTGTTCTTTCTTCTTCGGAAGATATTAGCGTTTTTGTCACCTTCACTCCAAAATCTTCAGTTGAAAAGTATTGTTTCATCATATCATTCATAAGTTGCTCATTTTTATGTACCATGAAATGATTTGTTTCGCTGTAATCTTGTGTTTTATCAGATCCAAAAACTATCCAACCAAGTTTAGTTTTTATAGCGATAGGTTCATCTGGTTTTGACATCACCTTGGAGTGTGGCACAAGTAAGTGACTGTGACTCAAGCCAATGAGAATGGATAGGCGTGCGTTGAAATAAGATTCAACTGGTATGCATTTCAAGTGTGGATATTTGTCCGACAGCTGATCCTTATTGATCGATTGCTGCGGTAGTTGAAGATTAGCAACTGCTCTAACCTTTCTCAGTTGATATTTGTTTCTCTCACATTTTCCTTGAATAGTGCATTCCACGAGTCGACTTTTGTCTTCTCTTGCACTAATATTTTGCGTCCAGGACATAGTTGGTGGTTCTAATTTTCCACACAGCTTCAATTTGTTTGCTGTTTCCTGCTCAATGAGCGTGAGCGAGGATCCCGGATCTAAAAATGAGTACGTGCTTTCCTTTAGATTTCCATTAGATAATGTTAACGGAACAATCTGATAGTGTATATGTTACTTCCCGTTTGATGATAGTTAACGCTAGACGATTCATGACGATGCAACAATGGATGATGTATTTTGTTGCATTGATCGACATCGCATTTCGAACCTCCTCTTCAATCCTTTGTACCATGATAACTGCTTTTTAAACAATTGAGACATAAATTGCACTGTTTTGCAATTGTATATCGTTCTTGAATTGTTTTTTGTTTAAATTGATCGCAGTTAGGCATTAGATGTGCTCCATTGCACATGGGGCATTTTGGGGTCCATTGTGGTTTTTTCATAATCGGACGCTTAATAGTCGTATAACTGTTATACGATTTCCCTTTATCCTTATTATTCTTATCAGGATACGCAAGTGCTTTGTTAGCGCTTGTTGATGGGCTGGCATCATGTATGTTTAAAGATTGACGCTCATTTCTTTTAGGCATCTGTCTAATGTTGCTGGCAATTGGTTGTAACCAACTCGACAAATGAAGAAGAGTTACAATTTCGTCATCTTCTATTGTATTTGTATAATCAACCCATTTCGACTGAAGATGGTTTGGCATTTTTTCGATTAATTCGACAATTAATCGGTGATCGTACAGGTAGGCAGGCTTTTTCATAATCTGTAGATTAGTTACTAGATTTTCGAGTGCCTCACTTAATTCGGGGATCTTATGATTGTCCACTTGATTTTTTTGTTACCTCTTTTGTGGTCTACCGTATAAGTCCTCTTGTCTTGTCATTATTTTCGGTACATTCTGTGGGTCGAGGAATAACGGTCGGACGCTTCTTTCTGCGTCTCCTTTTAAGAATTTTTGCAATCTGTTTGTTATCTCGGGTTTGGCTCTTGTTTTTTCGGTTTGGTGCCGTTTCCCGTTCTTTGATCGTGCATATTAACGTGCCCCTTTTGTGTTAGTGATTGAAATGTATTCATTACCAATGCTGTTTTCGCATATGGTTTTAGCCATTCGCATAATTCATCTAACGTTTGATTCTTAAGGCTGACCTTTTCTTTTGTTATATACTTGGCTCTATCGGCTTGTATATTATAAGGGAGCTTTGCCGTTAACTCAAGCACTAATCTATGATCGTTGAGATAGGAGGGTTCATCTAGGAGTGTAACGCGAATGTTGAGAACCTTTGCTTTCGGAACAGTTTCTGGCGTCCTGCTGGAGGAACGTAGCTGCTCGTTCGGTTGTCGCACAGTTATAGCTAGAACACTGGCACTCACGTCACTTAAAAGTTTTCCTTTAAGATTGCACTGGCACTGTGGTTCATGGATTATATTCGGTGACAACCTTTTTGGCGGACTTACTGATCACCTGTTTTAGCACTTTCTTTATCACTTCACTATCACCAAATCACTTTGAATTTCTTTCGTGAGTTATAGTCTTGCAGAAAAGGACTTACCTTGGAGGAATTTTTCGGATTTGAATGTTCGTTTTATGGAGGACTCTATCAACCTTCGGATTTCAATGTTCTTCGGAGGAATTCCGGATTTGCTTATGAAAGTTTAGAAAAATGATTGTAAACCAGAGTTTGTTTTACATTTTACGTTTCGACTTTATTAGTGATGATCTCATAAAGATCATCAGTTAATCTGGCGAACGCTTCTCTTGGCAGCGTTCAGTACTCGCGAAAGTCCACGACGTTTTGACGGAAACCTTCCAAGATTTCCTCCGGAAGCTGATGTCCACCTTCTATTATTGACCGAATCGTTTCCTCGGTCTCGCTGATCAGACGTTCCGTTTCGTCCCAGTCCCAGGGACGAATCCTCTTCGATCGTGGTATTCCTCTTCTTCTGACGCGTGCATACCCTGATCGAACTCGACCAGGTACCAATCTACCAACTCCGTGGCATCGCTCGTAAGCGTGTTCAGTAGGATTTCTGTATCCTTCTGCTCTTCTCGGATGGTTCGTGGTATACACATATACTCGGACTTGGTGTGTTTTGCGCTCGCGTTCTTGTGTCCGCTTCGTTTGTCACGATACACTTTAATATTGCTAGCACAGAACTTTATTGCTGTTCTTTGGGCGACAGCACACCTTGAACTTGAGTTCGATCGCGGGAGTTACAAAAAATTAACTCTTATAATTCCTCTCTGGAGACACCATATGTTATATCGAGATAACCGGAAAGTGTAGTTTCCGAGATTAGTGAAGGATGTTTCGAGAAGCGAAAAAACAACCGAGCTGCTTTAGGTTTAAAATGCAAGTTCTTTATTTGTAACAATTTTGTTTCATATATACTAGAAATGTATAAATGTGTTGAACCTGTCCGTACACGTGAGGTTAATGTATTGGTGAACGCGTGGGCTATTTTTAAGCGTCCTGATTGTGGGCGGGATTTGCGCTTCTCATGATCCTGCTTGTCCTAACGATCCTTGCGGCTAACATGTGCGCGTCTGGGTTTTATTGCTTGCCCATCCTAAATTAATATGTTCCAGATCGTAGAGTGTGGCGATGCTATGTCGTGCGATATGATCCCTTTTTAATTGCATGCAACGCGTATGATCCTGTGTTTGTTTAGGACTTCCTCTTAAGGATTCGAAATGCAGTTTATTGCACCTAATCTTATGTCATGTCGTAGGATTTTCATGCTTATCGCTATTCTCGCGCTCGTACGAAGGATGCTATTTTATTGCACTAACTTATGCGCCCTGGCGGAACCTAAATCAGCATATCAGTTTGTTCGCATGACGATCCCGTTGATCGTTTATTTAGGCTAGCGGTGCTGGTGGTCTTAACTATTGCTCAAACCAGTATTTCCTATTTGCAAAGTTTATTCAGCTGCAGAGTTTCTAGATACTGAACCGTAATTATGCTGTATGTGCCTGCATAGCATTTCCTGTCTACATTTTATATATTTATTTAGAAACGGCGTACCATGGTTTATTGATTTAAACTAAACCTTTTTTATCTTATGCATTTTCAACGTTTCTTTAATGATTTGATAAAAGTTTCGACTGATGCGTTCGCAACACTGTTCATATTCTCTAGCTGACTGAAGCCAGCTTCTTTCGAGGTTTCATCAAAACTTTTTTTGAACTTCGACCAATCTTTTGGTCTTCCATCGAAATATGGAAGATCGATAAGCGTTGTTCGCTTGATATAAGAAGACTCAGATATGCTATTTTGCTTTAATACTTCTGTTAAAGCTTTGATCGTAGTATCTTGGCTACGATCTTCCGGTATTGGAATCGATTGGGAAAGATCTACCTTGCACTTTATGCAGACAAAATTCTTCTTCCTTTGTGGGCTTCTTTTCTAAGCCCAAACATAACAGATGAAACCATCTGTCACATTTTTCGCATTGAACCATGATTGGATCAGCATCGTCCGCTCTTACACAAAGTCTGCAATGACCGAGCGTATTCTCTAAGAAATATTTTTTTCCTTTTGAACCCATTCTGGTGGGATTTTAATGTTTTCCAATGATCAAATATAGCCGGGACTTACGTCCGCTGATTGTAGAATTTTCTACAAAACAGAAGCCTATCTGTCCTATTGCCCAATCTATACTGATGTCGCCGTTAACAGTTTGTTTCGTGGGTCAGTTCCCTGAAGAGCCTGAAGGTTGTATCCTAACAAATAAATGTCGCTTGTCCCCAATGGCGATTACCCTTGTGTGAGAAAAGTTTAATTGAGGTACGTCGGTTCTCTATAGATTTGAGTAAACTCCTCTCTGGAGCCACCAATGTTAGCGACGAAACCAGGGGAGGCCACGCGAAGATTTGGCCTGCTGATCCCTGCCTTAATCGCTGACGAGTTAAGCTGTTCTGCGCAAGGTGTCACTGAAAAAAGAAATTTCATTAAACTTCCCGCTAGTTCTCCTCGGTACATCGGGAGCTATGCAGAGAAGTGGAAATTCTATTCCCAAGACGTTTCGGATAGCAGAATCAGCCCAGTGAGCTTCAACCTAAATCTCAAGAAAAAGTCAAGACGATTCCTTTAGAGTTCTAGATTAATACTGATTTATTTTACAAAATAATAGTGCTTATATACTAAAAATGTATGGTTGTATGCGTTCATACGTGGAACTTAAATGTATTGGTGCAATCCTTGGTCAATTTGTCTTTTCGTGGGCGTTATGTTTATTGCACTATCGGTGCATCATTCTATGTTGATTTACTCGATCCTTTTCCTGGGCATTCCCGTTTCTGATGCGGTAGGCGCTTATCGACTTTAATTGGCACTCGAGTTTTTTGTTGTTGTTGTTTATTTCACTTTAATTGTTTCTTGTGGTAGAAATACCTTGTCTCGATTGAAGGATTCGCTCGAAACTATCGCTTCTCGCACAAGCCCTTTTGGAGATGGATAGTAAGACACAAGACCGTCGCGTTGCAGTTTGAGGTTGCAAGTGAAGTTTAATCAAAATATTCTGTTCTTATATACTCAAAACATTCTCGTAAACTTGAATGTTAGAAAGACTCGGCTGTAGAAAGACTCGAATGTTAAAAGCTGTAACTCGGCACTGTCTACCTTTGCTTCTCTAGCGGTTTTATTTTTATCATTTTTTTTGCTGGCCGCCCAACTCTTGTCCATCGTGTGGTTATTGGGTTCTTCCGGGTTTGGGTGTATTTTTTTGTTTATGTTACTGCGTGAGTTCACGGAACTGTAGCTTCGGATTTGGAATAAGCAAAGACGAATGCTTCTATCTTCTACGATGGCTAGGCAGAGAGTGATTTTATTTCTATTCTTTTTAAGTTTGGTTGGAAGATAGGAATAGAAAGTATATAGGAAGGATATTATGTGAAGGATCGTGTGGATCTTTATGATCTGCATCCGGTACAATCAGTGCATTTGTTCAAGTGGATGATGTCTTAGGATCGCTGTCGATCGTTGTTGTTTACATCTGTTTTTTTTTTACATCTGTTGTTTTTTACATCGTTCGAATGAATGTTTATCTCAAGGATCGCTTCCAGATCTGCTGTCGTTAGAACAAATGTTGTTACTGGTTTGAGAACTCGTGCAACCCTTCCGTTCCCCTTTTAGCTCAAGGCCTGCATTAGTGCATGCGTCGATGTCGCATAGCTTTTTGGGTTACGCTTGTTTATGGCCTTTTTATTGAAATTTTGGATTGCTGCATCGGTATGCGATGTAGATCGGTATGCTAATTGCTACTTCTGTTTGTGGTTAGAGCCCTTTGCCTTATTCGCCTGGTATGCAATGCAATGTTTCAGGATACTGTTAGCAGATGTGCTTTTTCAGATATGCTACAATACTAAATGTCAGTGGGAAAACGCACATGAAAGAGCAAAGCATGCTATAGGACATCAGTTGAATGACGGTTGAATTTTCAAATTAAATTGCATAAGATGTTTTAAGAAAGACAAAATAGCTTAGCAGGACAATTATTAATTGCTTTCGACCAACACACAAAATCAATAATTTCTAATTTTCAGAACGAACATAAAACATAAAATTTACCTATTTTATAGCAAGATTGGAAAATTTATTCGGTAGATTTGTAATGTATAAAGAAATCAAACTAGAATTAAAAGCAAAGAAGAAGAATTAACAGCAAATATTCATATAAATGCTTGTTTCGCAATGAAACTCAAAACGAATAAACGAAAAGCAAAACAAAGTTCAACGATATGCCAGATGAAGCCATAGTCGACAGTAACTCCTCGCCGTATCAAAACGCCTATACTGGTTAGAAATGTCAACGTTTGCATGCAACTGGCCAAGTCTCACTGCGGAAGTACAACCGGCAACGAAACATAAAGGTAAGACTCAGTAGTAGAGGCGTAGACATACAAGATGTTAATACAATTTGATATCTTCTAGCCATTAAAGAGAAATACAAAACCGAATAATGATGGGATCATAAGAATTTACACCGATCAGCAACACTGTGGAAAGGGCATCGTTTAAATCGTAAGTAAAACACTATTGATCTATAAAAAACGGCTATAGCTTACAGTTTCTGGCATAGTAATCTTATACATGTATGATTCGTTTCATTTCAGGTGACAAAGAAACGGAAACAAAATGCAGTTGAAAAATGTCTCAACACCCTGTAGCGGCGCCCGTAAAAACGTTCAAAATAAAGCCAGAATCCGTACGAAACTAAGCATCATGTGTCTAAAGCATGAAATGTGCATTCAAATTACTGCAATTATTTGAAACATTGCACGAAGGCGGACATGGCTTAGTGCGATTAGATTAAGCGCGCGCTTCTAGCCACGCCCATTAATTAAGATAGATTAAGATAGGAAGCATGCATAAGGACACAATTAAGTGCCGCATAATTAGCATAAGAAAAGAAAGGTAGATAGCAAGATAAAGTAGAGAAAGTGGGAGGGAAAATAGTATGTAAGTAGCGTTAAGTTAGGATTAGCTATCGCTAGAGCAACACGCTCGATCTTAGTGACTAAGTTCTAAAAATAAAACCAGTATTGTTCTTAGCCATAATTAGAACGGTATTGACTTTCCTTTTCCGACTCTTGGTTCCAACTTGGGGTTGAGGCCCCAATCTTGGAGACCTTTGTTAAGTTTATCGTTTGCCATCAAGGACATAATCGTATAATCTTCACCGAAATGACGTTTGCAACAACGAAATTCGAACGAAAAAGACACCGATTTATTACAAACATCTGAGGCGCGTCCTCTTACGAATCTTACACGTCCTACTCGTAGCAGTTAATTGGTTCAGTAGACTGGTACTGGTCTATGCGCTGGTAAATTGCTACTCCTACAACGCGATCGAGCTAATCGGACACTCCTTGGACAAAGTGTGGTTGGTCGCTGGATGTTCTTTGCTGCGTCAGCGGATCGCCTCTTCATCGGTTCGATCAACGGGGTGCTATATGTTGTGTCTCAAGGTCGTCGAGCAATGTGTTTGGTGAATTTCCGTAACTACGAATTGTCGCGACTGTGTTGGCGAAGGATATCAATGTTATGGTTGATTTCCCGTGCAAGGATAATCTTTTCTCGTGTATCAGAGACGAAAGAAAGAAGAAGAATAAACTACAATCTTGCTAAACTGATTGGCTGAGCGTATATTTGAACGATAGCAACGGATCCGAGGATATGATGGTTGAAGCATGAGATTCGTTGTATTTCGCAACTCCACTGGCAAGTGGCAACGAGAAGGAACAGTTGAAACTATCTGGATGGATCAATCTACGTAAACTCTATCAATCGACGATGGATGCAATCATTAATCAGGCATCTTGAATCAGGGCTTGGTGATCTGGAAGGTGAAACAATGGTGGAAACGTTAAAAGGTACAAATTATACGAAAAATATCAAATGATTATGCAATACTAACATTTTTTTTTGTTATCTACTTTGACAGATATCGTGACTCTGCGGCTACATCATGAAGTGCTTAGTTTCGTTTTGTTGAACTCTTGACATGTGCGTGAAAAAGTACTTACAATTATAAAAAATATAAAAATACAACATGAAAAAACTATGCGTAACCAACATTGACATCGGGTAAGCAGATAGCAAATGAAAATGGATAACTAAAGGCAAGAAACGTATTGAGTAATAAAATGGATTTTTTCTAGGGAATAGAAGACTGTAAATTGAAGGCGTTAGTTAATGTTCATAGTTAAGAAATAGGTTTATATAGAAACACGTATATTATTGGGGTATAGTATAATATCCAGGAACGTTTGAATGAGATTTATATTTTAACATAACATTAAGTTTGTATTTGATTTAAAAATAAAAATATCCACACAATTGTATTTTGAAAATTCAGCTTTATTGCTGTTTATTGTTATTATTATTGTTTTATTGCTGAGACTAATCAGTACTTCAACTTCATTGAGAAGTAAATACGAGATACGAGCAAGGATACGAGAATGTAGGCAAACGGGGAAGTACTTCTTCTTCTTATTTTTCTGCTTCTTCTTCTTCTTCAAACTTAAACGAATTAAAATTAACGAATTTGCTGAGCAGTTTACATGATAACATACCAAAGGGTCCGTCCATAAATAACGATACATTTGAAGACGAAGGAGGGAGTGTTCCACCTAACTTATTCATAAAAACATAGCCTGGTATTAAAGATCCTTCGATACATTCAACTATACATCTTCTTTGTATAATAATTTAACACTCTAAGATCACTCTCAATCTCAATTCGGTGACAACATTTGATTGCTCGACACTGAAGGTTTGCCGCCAAAATTGTACAGACGCGCGTTATAAGAGTGTGAGAAATCTTACATATAGTGTACAAATTGAAGCATAATTATGCTGTTAACAGGGAACCCAACTTGGACGGATAAGTAAATAGTTCAAATTGTCTTTCATCACATTTTTAGCAACTTTAATAAAAACATTGGCCTTTTTAAATTTATCGCAGTAATCCACGTTTATAATGCTGTCACTTTAGCATGGGCTCAAAACCACGGGAATAGACAGTATCTTGTTTCAGCTACTCTCCGCAGCGCAGCGCTGTTATCGAATATGGAATATTCAAAGCGAGGTTATTCAATAAATATTCGATAATGCGATTTAAAAACTTAGATGTTCATATTTGTTCGTCACCTACGTTAAGTTAAGTTAATGAAGCGTTAATTGCTAACAGAACCAATTCAAAATTAAATAAAGTTTAACTCAGCACATCTGCCTCAGTGGCACGTCCATAAAAATCACAAATTATGGAAAGTTGTGGAAAAGTTTCGACAGAGTTTCCATTAAATTTATCGGTTTCTATCAGCTTAAAGAACCCATCGAACTTCTCGTCATTATGAGTTCAAAATTCTCGTTATTATATTGCTGGAGGAATGGGTACTTGAGTCAGGTGTTGGCGAAGGTTTGTATATTTATGTATAAAACTAATATGCCAAAGGAATCTTTATATGCACGATTTTTTTAAGATATTATTAGATAACGTGTATTAGGAACTATCTGCTCTATTTTGAGTATTACTATGTTAGAAAACGAACCCTCTATACACGTAGACCTTTTGAATTGTTTTTGACAACGATTTATTTTAGTTTTGGTTTTACTAATCTACATGTACAAATGCTGAAAATGTTTTGTTTTTTATATTTACAATGTCCAATTTCTCAAGGAGCTATATACGTCGCTTAGAAATAAGTATTTAACTTCGGGAAGTGCTTCTTTTCCCAAATAAATCGAAGATCTATAAATAAATCAACATTCAACAAATTTAACTACGGCTACAAGCAAGCAAAGGAAGCCCGAAAACGTTGGCCAAAAACTTTCGGGGTTGGGAAGGTCAAAAGAAGAAAAAGAAGAAGAAGAAGGAAACGATTTGTTGAAGCAAATATCCAATTCTCAACACACAAGCTACACTGCAAAATCTCATATAAAATGTTTGATTAGCAGTTATGAAAGTACTTTCAGTAAATGAGAGAATGTTTTTGAATATACACAAATAACAATGACCTACCGTAATGTATTCTTAGTTGAATAGAAAAAGTTTTGAAAACAAGACATCTGCTACATTACCGAAATCAAGCAAACAAATTACAAAACGCTTAGAATTTTAGTACGGGTATAGCACGGGAATTACGGGGGTAGGCGATTTGTAAAAAAATATTTGTTATGGGTAAGGTCTCAACCGGTTAAACCCCTTGTACATTGGGAAAATATGAATCTACATACAGCAGGCAACATATATACCCGTATTTATGTACCCGAGTAATACACCACCTGCTTTGTACATATTAGAGGTAACGAAAGAAGTAGTTACACAAAAGGGTTGGTAGAAGAAACAAATATAAATACCACGATAATACACAAATGCCATCACATCTGCGTTCGGTCATCAGTTGAGCACGATCTGTCGAGCGTTACGCACGCAAAGCCGGTATTTTTAATTCAGTGATTCAGTGTTTGTGTGGAGTTCGACATTTTTTTTTGCTATTGATCGGGCACTAGTGTTATAGTGATATTAAAGAAATTGAACAGTGAGTTATATGCCGGTCGAAATAGTATCTAGAATAATACGCCAGAAAAAAACCAAAACACTGTTTGAGAAGCATTATTGTGACCGGTAAAACGCTCAACTAACACAAAGTTTGTTTACTTAAATTAGCATAGTGAGTTAGTTAAAACCCTTAAACGAGCTTCAAAATGTGTGTGTGTGCAAGTGAAAAGTGTTGGTAAAATGTTAAGTACTGTGTGGTTTGGAAGTAATGAACTTTAAACATCGATGGATTAGATTACAATACACACACCGTTTGTCTTAATGTGTTAAGCATCCAAAATGGATTATATCTGTTAAACTATCGAAAATTACATGTGTCCATAGTGTAGCTCAAATTTAATGATTTAGTGAAGTACGAGTTTTAGGAAAAGTTGTTTTTTTTTTAAGTGGCCGGTAAAATCCTCTCCCAACCTCCTCGTGGTGCCGGCTGGAATATGCGAACGCTCCACGCATATACCGATAGGGAAGGTGATGTGTTTTACGCACACGAACGAATCGTGTGTTGCTTGTGAAAAATAAGATTTTGTTTGTTAAATAGCCAACGTAAACTTTAATTGGATGTGAGGCTTAATTTTTCGATGAACCAGAACAAGTATCCGTCGTTCAAATGTGAACCGTCGCGAGACTGTTAGCCAAAAGCTGAAAGGGTTCTCCCATCTCGTATATACCGTCTTGGCGTATGGCTTTAACCATTCGCATAACTCATCCAATCTATGAACTTTAGTGGTGATTTTGCTTATCAATAACTGGTCAATAACTTCGATCTTATTTTTTGTGAACTTGTAAGGCATTTTGGAATAATCTATGATTTCCTTAGTGTGAGCGGTGGATGAATTTAGCCGTCGATTGTCATCTCCTCGACGTCGATTGTCACATCTTAACAACCTCTTCAGTTTCTGATATTAATTCTTCCGTGTTGTCCCACGCTCGTGGATTTCGTCTTGGCCGGTGTTTAGCAGAGCCTCTGGAGAGCCTCTGGAAACCTCAATGTTTCTATCTTGGTTTCGGTCTTCGGTCTTAATCTTGGTTTCGGTCTTCCTTCGTAATTACCAGTCGTCTCAGGTCCGCTATTGCCGCCTCCGGGTTGAACACCACTAACGTTTACAATCACTGCACTGAATGTCTGTTGGATAATTTATCCTTTTCCGAATCGTTGTTTTGTTTTCAAAGCCGTGAATTTGCATTATTGTCAATAGGTTATCACGCACTGGCACTTTACGCACTTTGAATGTTATCACTTCACAGTTTTATATCAGGCCGTTTGCCACGAAACTATCCCTGGAGAAATTAATTAGCACTTCAATGTTCCTATCACTGATGCACCTTAATAAAACGTTTTACGTTCACTACGACTTGCAAATAGCGCACTACGTTTTTAATCTACAACGATTTCGGATTTCTTTCTCAATACTTACTTCACGACCTTTTCTTGTGATATTTTCGGATTTTTGCGTAATCTTAGAACCAGCTAAATTGTTATTTACCCATTTTTTTTTTATTCCTCCAGCTTGAGCAGATCTTTATTGGTGTCTTCGAGTGCGAAGTATATCTTCGCCATCGAATCCGGATTGGTGAAGAGTGCGTTAATCGCGTCCTCGAACGCTTCTTCTATGTATTGCGGCACCGGTTGTTCTCGACGTCGGCGTTGTAATATTCGATCGGCGATCTGATCCGCTAACTCCAATATCTCTCGTCGCCAAAAGGGTTGACGGCCGTCGCTGTCTAGTTCCGGTTCCGACTCGTCGTCGCTCGAGTGATCACAGTAGTCTTCGGCCTCCGCGTATTCCACAGCTGCCACTTCGGGATCGTAGTTCACAATTTCCAGCTGAACCACCCTCGGAAGGTCTTCTCGTGGTGATTCTGGCCGATGTTGATTTTGCCCGTTTGCTGGCGGCCAGGGCTCGTCGTCCCACAATTCCGGTTCCGGTTGATCTTCTATTATGTGTTCTCCTCACGAGGATCGTTTTGCCACGGTTGAATAGCGCCGTTCACCGATGGTCCTTCCGCGTCGTCCCACAACTCTTCGTCAGGATGCACTTCCTCTATTTGCTGGTAGGCCCGCGGCAGAATCATTTATTACTTTTTCTTCTTTTCGCGGCGTAGAACGGTGAGTTCGTTCTTAAGAACTGTAATGTGCGGATTACAGTTCCTCTCTGGAGCCACCAATGTTATTTCCTTCAGGAAAGGTTTGTCACGAGACAGTAGAATCGCTCGTAACTATAGCTTCTCGCACAAGCCGTGGTGAATGAGACACACAAATCCGTCGTGTTGCAGTTTGAGATTGCAAGTCCAGTTTATTCAAAAACTCGTGATCTTATATACTAAAATTATTCTCTTAAGTCTTAATGTTAGAAAGAGATAGCATGATATGAAGTGTTACCAGATGGGAGGACCTTTTTCGTAATTTTATGTTATCCATATGTGGGCGTTTTTTTCCTTAAAGTTTGCTTAACTCAAGTATTCCGTCTCCTTGCCTCTTTTTTATTACCCTGATTGATGCGCTTGCGCATCGTCCTTAAGTTTTCTACAAGGCGCATCCTTTACCTGCTTTCGCTTTTGATTTACATACGCCCGAACCCGAGAATATTATTACATCACGCGATCCTTTGGCGGTAGGCCTGGTTTCCCTGAAAGCCTTTCGTACTTGAACATTTGGTTTATGTCACCCGTGGTGTTACATGATCCTGCAACGAATGCGTCTAATGTCCGAGCGTTGATTTCAAGTGTCCTTTTTTTGGGCTCTCACGGTTGTCACAGTATATTCCCTTAAGGACATATGGTAAACGTTGGCATGCAATTTTTGTCAGCATCTAAAGTTGTAAATTTATTACTCTCGGTGTAGTCTGACGAAAAGGATGAGATAACGGATTTTTCTATAAACGCTACATCTGGTTTGAAGTGGTTTTATCCTTTTTGAGTTTTACTTTTTTCAAGGGCTGTCTTTCGGATTTAATTTATGTTCTTTCTAAAACTGTTTTATGTTTCTTGATGCCCATTTCTACTTCTTATTCTTTTGTTATTGGTTGCGTCCGCAACACTTTTGATATTTTATTCTGTTCTTCACTTTCACCTTTTTGATTGTTTATCGTTCACCTTTTCGGATTTCTTTCGTTCACGTTTTCGGATTTATTTCGTTTACCTTTGACCTTGAAGGAATCTATAAACCCTTTTGTGTCACTTGTACGCCGTTGGAGGAACTTAATCCATTGGAGGAAATTATAAACCTTCGGATTCACCTTAACGTTTATGGAGAAATTTCGGATTTTTCAACTCAAATTACGTTTTACAGTTTGATTTTATTGGTGATGATCTGATAAATATCATCAGCTATTCTGGCGAACGCTTCCTTCGGCAAGGTTCTAAATTCGCGAAAATCCGCGACGTTGGTGTTGAATCCCTCCAGGATTCCTTCCGGTAGATGATACGCTTCCCCGATGATTGACTGAATGGTCTCTTCAGTCTCTCTTATCAGCGCTTCTGTGTCGTCCCAGTTCGGGATAAATACTCTGCGCTGGTGGTATTCCTCCTCTTCTGTCATGGATGCTTCCTGGTCGAATTCGATCAGGTACCACTGGGTCAGCTCGGCGGCCTCGGTTTCGTTGGTGCCCAGGAGAATTTCTATATTCTTCTGTTCCTCTCGGATGTGTAGCGGGATGCACATAGAATTCCTTGGCTCTTTTCGGTGAACGATTATTAACAATTGTTCTTTTTGGCGACAATACACCTTGAAAGTGAGATTCGTTCGACCGAAGCTATAACGCGCCGTAACGCGAAGCTATAGTATCCGCCGTTGGTGGACCGTCCAAGCAAAGGTTTGGCCTCTCGCGCTAGATCCTTTGGCATAATAATCTTGCTTGGGTCGGACGTTAGGCTTTTACCTGGATTGACTAGGATCAGTTCCTACCGGTGGACGCTAGTTCGATTAGAACGCCTATTCGGGATCAATATCAAAGCGGACTGTTTGACAAGTAGCCTTTTCCTCCGGATATACCAGAGCAAGTATCTAAATGTGAACCTTTTCAACTTTGAATTCCAAAAACCTGAATGGATTCTCCCGAAGACTTGATGAATACCTTGTAACGGATTTTTCTATATACGCTACATCTGGTTTGAAGTGGTTTTATCCTTTTTCGAAATGTAAGTTTTCAAGGGCTGTCTATCGGCTTAAATTTATGTTCTTTTCTAAAAACTGTTTTATGATTCCTGGACATCCATTTCTATTTCTTATTTTATTCTTTTCTTTTTGGTCGCGTCCGCAACAAGCACTTTGAATTAAGTATCACTTCACAGTTTGTCTATTTGGCCGTTTGACACGAATTTATCACTGGAGTAATGTAATTAGCACTTCAATGTCACGTCACTGATGTACCTTGATAAAACGTTTTACGTTCACTACGACTTGCAAGTAGCACCCTACGTCTTAGTTTAGAACGATTTTCGGATAAATTTCATATTTTCTTTCTCAATACTTACTCGGATTTTTGAATAACTGCGGAATCAGTGTTTTTTTTTTTACTTTATGGCCATTTATTCCAGTTGGAGCAGATCGGTCTTCTCGTCATCGAGCGCGAACTATATCCTGGACATCGACTCCGGTTTATTTAAGAATTCAATAATGGATTCTTCAAAACCGTGGCTGATGTGATGTGCGACCTCGTTTGCTAGTGCCAGGATATCTCGCCTCCAGAAGCTTTGGTGACTGTCGCTGTCGAAATCGTCTACGGGGTCGTCGTGGACCTGCTGGTCTTCCGCATCGGTTTGGAGATCAACGATCTCCAGGTGGACCAAACGTGGATTATCTTCTGGTTCGTTACGCCACAGTAGATTGCGCCCGTTTACTGGTGGCCTAGGCTCGTCGTCCCACAGTTCTGGTTCCGGGCGTACTTCTTCTTCCGGATGTATTTGCTGCCAAGGTGCCGGCCCTTCTTGCTGCGGTTCTTCGTCGTACCAAATTTCTGGATTCATTGCTTCCTCAGTGTCCCAGAGTTCTTCCTCAGCTGGCTGGTCGTCCTTTGCCCACGGGAAGCACATTTATCACTTATTACGTTTGTATAACCTTTTTCGAAGAACGATAGTTTTGTTCTTAAGAACTGTAATGTGCGGTCCTCTCTGGAGCCACCAATGTAATTTCCGTTAGGAAAGGGTTTATTTCGAGACGGTAAATACGCTCGCCTTTTAAAAACTTGTTTTTTTCAATATTTTTATTGAAAATATCCTGATCTTATATACTTAAAACATTCTCGTAATCTTGAATGTTAGAAAGTTTTTGTTTAACTGTTTAAGGAGAGATTTAACTAGTTGTTCAATGTTGTCGTTCAGTCTATCAATGGCGGAATCCTGTTTCTTTTGAGATGATTTTAATTTAGCGATTTGTGCGTCTTTTTCGTCCTGAGTCGTTTGTTGTGCGTATGTAAGTCGTTGTTGGATAGGGGAGAAAGCTACGGGTAAACTAACAAATCTACGAGCTTCACCATATGAACAATTATTGTCTACCTTATATTTGATGATCACTTCTTCTTGTTGGTATCTGGGATAGGAACGGGAGAGGGCGTTGTGGGGTCCTTTGCAGTTCACGCACACGGGATCGACGATGCAGTCTCCATGGGCAGGCTTACCGCAGTTGGCGCAGGATTTGGTTACCTTGCAATTCATTTTGGTGTGACCAAAATGAGTGCAGTTGTAGCACATCTTTGGTTGCGGGTAGTACGGCCGGGTAGAAACTTGTAGGGCACCGAGGCGGATGGCAGATGGGATGAAGGTGGCGTTAACACGAAGCAGGAATATGTTGGTCGGCACTATTTCGTTAACACTCTCAACAAAACCACAAAACCACTACACCACACACGTTAAAAAATGGAGTCCTTTTTCTCACTAAAAATCACTTTTTAAGCACGACGCACACAAGTAATGAAACTGGAACACTTAAAAAGTCTTAAAACTTATAGAGATCATCCATTATTCTCGCGAACGCTTGCCTCGGTAGCGTTCGATATTCACGAAAGTCCGCGACGTTGGTATAGAATCCTTCCGGGATTTCTTACGGCAGCCGATACGACTCGTCGATAATTGACTGAATCGTCTCTTCAGTCTCCCTGATCAATCGCTCCGTTTCGTCTCCGTCCGGAACGAATCCTCGTCGAGCGTAATACTCCTTTTCTTCTGAAATGTATATGTCCTGGTCGAAGTCGATCAGGTGCCAGTCGATCAGTTCGGGGGTCTTGATCCCATGGATGTTCAGAAGGATCTCTATTTCCTTCTGTTCCTCTCGGATAATTTGGAGGGCGCACATCAAGTTCCTTCTTGTATTATGAATCAGTTGCGGTGTCGGAGGAACGTACAACTCTCGTGGTTTTGGTATATTATTAATCCTTGATTCAGATTTAAATGGAGCGGACCTTATGTTCATATTACAGTGTTCCAAACAATAATTATATGCTGCATTTAAATTGCTTGGACTGTGATTTTTCAACAAAAAGTTAAGAGGATTCTCAAGGCCTTTTATAAAACAATCAATTGCTTTCTCTCTCAAATATGCTATATGTGCCTCTGAATTTATAGCATATTTAGGATCAGTCTGTATCTGCGTTACTATCGCAGTTCATAAATCATTCACTCGACTAAAATAGCTGCTAAGGGATTCTGTCACTTTTTTATTGATCGCTGCGTGCTCGTAATCGAGAGTTTTAAGCTCTCTTTTGTCCTTATAATATAGAAGCAGGGTTCATTTTATACTAGACCAATCTCCCGTTATGCAGTTGGTATTCAACACATCTGCAGCTTCTCCTTTAATTTTCCTACGTATCCTTTCCTCAATCACATGATATTCCATAGAATCTCTCGGAAGACGTGCGTACATTCTGAGTACGTTCTGTACTTCCATCCATCTCATCCATCCAAATCCATCTCATTAAATGGCTCGCGTTTCCTTCAAAATGTAGAAGATCGCGTACGTAATCGGGCACCTTCCCGATTTGCAAAAACTCCTCATGGCTCATCGTACTTGTACTTGGGGTATTCATTCTTGCCCTATCGCACAATGCTCTTATTTTTTCCTTCTTCTCTTTCTTCCAACGGTTTTGCATAGGTCACTTCACTCACTAATTATTTTATAAACTTCTTGTTTGTTAATCACCTTGCAATCGTTCTTAAAATCACTGATTTCGTATGATTAGAGGATATTCCTATGTATGCACTTTTTTAAATTATGTTAATGTTAATAATTAAATTGACTCACGCCAGTATCGCAATCACGCAGATCATATTCCTTTCTGTGTTTCAGCTGCTTGATGCGTCGGATGGTCCTTTTTGGGGTGTGCCTACTACGGGCCGTAGGCTTCTTCAGGGAAAGATGTCCTCAAATGCAGAATGAAACGAAAGTGGTCCTTCCTCGTCGTTGTGCAGGATTTGTATTTCTTTGTTGCCCCACTTTGACTTCAGGTTCCTATTCGGGCGCCAGGAACTGTAGATTTGGATTTGAAATAAGCAAAGACAAATGCTTCTATCTTCTACGACGGCTAGGCAGAGAGTAATTTTATTTCTATGTGTTGTAACGGTAAAAAACACACGTACAATATAAATAGTTTGAACACAATTACTTTACATATATAATTATGTTGTTGATATTTTATTGTTAAACAAACATCACTCTTTCGAGTCCAGCTAATGACTAACATATTCAAATTAACTTATTCTAAACGACGCTATCCCTACCTGGCCCTAGCTGTAACCCTGAACACGTGAGGGCGACATCCGATGACGTGGGGCACTGTCCGGTGAAACAACTAATATTAGAATTTCGTGTTAATATCTCTTTTTATTAGATTAATCCCCTACTTCCGCACACTACGATCGTCACCAGCTAAGAGGAAAGCACGATTCTTCTTCCGATCATCGATCACCCCGAAAATCCTCCTCTCGTTCTCTTCGGGACTCGTTATCTATTCGGCTCCTCCTGTCGCTGTCGTTTAGCCGCCGTAAAAGTAGCCGCTTTCTAAGTAGCCGCTTCTCAAATGCTCCAACCGTTGCGGCCAAATCGAGGTCGCTACACCGCGCTGTCTGTCATCTGATGCGCTGTCTGGCTTTTGTGCTTGCGCGTGTCGTTGTCGCGCAGCTTAGTCGGTCAGCGTAACTATATTTCACGATCCTGAAGAGCGAGCGAAACCCGCTGACACACACATCGCACCGAGTGACACTTGTCAATCGTCGGGTTGTGAAGCCTAGTACACAAGGCTGTGTACTAAGCACGGTTTAGACACAACCGTATCTCCTCAACACTATGTTTTAGAGGATTGGAATGGAAGATATCTTTCGGGTTACGACGTTCGGACGTGATTTTGCGGAGCAGAGAACTATGACCGTTTCAGTTGGCGGTTAGACGTAGAGTGGTTTATTTTCTAAGATTTTACAAAATATTTTGGGTCGGGAAGGAAGGATGTGGAAGGAACGAAAAACAACAAGAACAGGTAAGCGAAGGATCGTTGATGGTCCGAGGGTCGACGGCGATAACGGTATTATCTCGGAATATGAATAATTATTTGTTTAGGACGGCGGAAGTGAAGGATCGCTTGAACGTGATCGTACTTGTTTTGAACGTGTGTTAACTCGCGTAACTATATTTCACGATCCTGAAGAGCGAGCGAAACCCGCTGACACACACATCGCACCGAGTGACACTTGTCAATCGTCGGGTTGTGAAGCCTAGTACACAAGGCTGTGTACTAAGCACGGTTTAGACACAACCGTATCTCCTCAACACTATGTTTTAGAGGATTGGAATGGAAGATAGGAGGATAGGAGGATAGAAAGATCGTGTGGATCTTTATGATCTGCATCCGGTACAATCAGTCGGCTTCCCGGATGGGTCAGGATAAAGCTGGTGCAATGTGACTTCGGTCGGTGTGCATTTGTTCGAGTGGATGTTGACTTAGGATCGCTGTCGATCGTTGTTGTTTACATCAGTTGTTGTTAGGACGAATGTTGTTTCAGGTTTGTTAACTCATGCAATTGTCCAAGTCTCACTGAGGAAGTACAACCGACAACGAACCATAAAGAAAAGAATTAGTAGTAGAGGCGTAGACATACAAAATGTTAATTGTATTGATTTAATATCTTCTAGCCATTAAAGAGAAATACAAAACCCAATAATGAAACTAAGCATCATGTGTGTAAAGCATGAAATGTGCATTCAAATTACTGCAATTATTTGAAACATTGCACGAAGGCGGACATGGCTTAGTGCGATTAGATTAAGCGCGCGCTTCTAGCCACGCCCATTAATTAAGATAGATTAAGATAGGAAGCATGCATAAGGACACAATTAAGTGCCGCATAATTAGCATAAGAAAAGAAAGGTAGATAGCAAGATAAAGTAGAGAAAGTGGGAGGGAAAATAGTATGTAAGTAGCGTTAAGTTAGGATTAGCTATCGCTAGAGCAACACGCTCGATCTTAGTGACTAAGTTCTAAAAATAAAACCAGTATTGTTCTTAGCCATAATTAGAACGGTATTGACTTTCCTTTTCCGACTCTTGGTTCCAACTTGGGGTTGAGGCCCCAATCTTGGAGACCTTTGTTAAGTTTATCGTTTGCCATCAAGGACATAATCGTATAATCTTCACCGAAATGACGTTTGCAACAACGAAATTCGAACGAAAAAGACACCGATTTATTACAAACATCTGAGGCGCGTCCACTTACGAATCTTACACGTCCTACTTGTAGCAGATAATTGGTTCAGTAGACTGGTACTGGTCTATGCGCTGGTAAATTGCTACTCCTACAACACGATCGAGCTAATCGGTCACTCCTTGGACAAAGTGTGGTTGGTCGCCGGATGTTCTTTGCTGCGTCACCTAATCGTCTCTTCATCGGTTCAATTGACGTGTCTGAGGAAACTCCTTGAAAGGATGATTCTTTTCCGTTTAGAAGAATGGTTGGAATCGAATAACCTTCTTTCAAATACCCAGTTTGGTTTTCGTAAAGCCAGGGGTACTAATGACTGTCTAGCCCTTCTGGTTACAGAAATAGAGCTTGCCCGTGCACGCAAGCAGAACATGGGGTCTATTTTCCTGGATATACAGGGGGCGTTTGACTCAGTCTCACCATATAAGCTGAGTCAAAAATTAGAAAATGCGGGGCTGGGACCAAAGTTGAACAACTTTCTGTTCAACCTTTTGTCGGAAAAAGCTATGTACTTCAACAATGGTCATGTGCAGTTGAAGCGGACCAGTTTCCACGGACTAGCACAAGGGTCCTGTTTGAGCCCCCTGCTATATAACTTTTATGTTAGTGAAATAGATTCTTGTCTAGCGCCTAATTGTAGCCTTAGACAATTGGCAGACGACGGCGTCATTTCATTTGCAAGCAGGGACGCCGTCGAAATACAACTGGCTTTACAAACCACCTTGGATAATCTAGCCGAGTGGTCTGAAAACCTTGGTATCAAGTTCTCTGCAAAGAAAACTGAGATGGTAGTCTTTTCTCCCTTTAGCGACACGACAAATAACAGGGAGAAAAGACTATTTGACCCAAAAATTGACGTCTTTTTGTATGGTGAAAAGATATCAAGAACCGACAATTTTCGATACCTTGGTGTTTGGTTCAATTCAAGACTAAACTGGAGTACTCACATCACCCATCTGGTGCAAAAATGTAGTAAAAGAATCAACTTTCTAAGGACAGTCACAGGATTCTGGTGGGGCGCACATCCAGCAGACGTCCTGCGACTGTATAAGACAACGGTACTCTCCGTATTGGAATATGGAAGCATATGTTTCCATTGGGCATCCGATACGCTTATCCTCAAGCTTGAGAGGCTACAGTACCGTTGTCTTAGACTCGCGCTAGGGAGCATGAAATCCACACACAACATGTCCCTGGAAGTGATGACCGGAGTGATGCCGCTGAAACTTCGTTTTGAAAAGCTGTCGCTTCGCCTTCTAGTCCGTTCTTCAGTATCAAATCCCTTGATAGTAGAAAATTTTAAAGCGCTTCTAGAGACAGGTTCTAAGAGCAAAATCTTAAAGATTTACGAAGATTTTGTTGCCCTACAAGTGCATCCTAGTGCTCCACAGGCATTAAATCGTGCTGCCCTTCCTGAGTCCTACAGTTCCCTTTTAACAACAGATTCCTCTTTGCAAGAGGAAATTAAGACCATACCGAATGATCTTCGCCCGAGGGTAGTTCCGGGCATTTTCAGGAATAAGTATGGCCATTTATACCAAATAAGCCAGTATTACACCGACGGATCATCCTCCGAAGTGGGCACAGGCTTCGGTGTTTTTAGCGAGCTCGCCGAAGCGTTTTTCAAATTGCGACAGCCATGCAGTGTTTACACCGCAGAGCTAGCCGCTGATAGCACACTATGTTTGATAGCAGCGAGACCTTCGGATCAGTACTTTATTTTTACTGATAGCCTTAGCGCTATCGAAGCACTGAGATCCCCAAAGGCCATTAAGAGCCAGGATTTCCTGATCATAAAAATCATAGAACTGCTTGGCTCAATGTTCAACAAGGCGTTTAGGATATCGCTAATTTGGGTCCCTGCCAAAAAGATTCTAATCGCAGAGAAACTCTTTTCGATTTGACTCTTAAAAAAAGCTGTAAAAATTCTCTACGACTCGATCTTTGTGGTGACTATCAATTCTTTCAGGGTGAGTTTAATAAAATATTTACGATTCAAATCTAAAAAAAATCTAAAATCTTTTATGAAGAGTTGATTTAATTAATTCATTACAATGCTTTTAATCGCTCCCTCATACTAGCTCGTACGCACAGTGCTAGAATCTACACAGTGTCCGTACGCTTTTGTATTTTATGGTTGTTTGCTATTTTTATTTTCTTTCGCTACATCGTTTCGATTTTCTAATAACACTGTATGGTGAGATAATTATTCATCTATGCTAACACTTCTGAACGCTACGTTTAATATCACTTAAGCCTTGGCCATTAATGGCTTCGATAGTGTTGCCAATTGTTTTATTATAACGTCAATTCTCAAAGATACAATGCCATTAGTGTTAATCAATTATGCGCTTCAGTTGGCGTGATTGGATGAATCCAGTATTGTGACTCACGCAAAGGAAACGTTTCATATTGAGCATGCGCGTAACACCAGCACCTGATCTGTGCTGTGTTTTAATTTTTCGCCTGTATGAACGAAGCATCTTATTCGTGTGCTATTTTGGTATGCACTGGAAAAAAAAGGAACGCTTGTAGGAAAATGGATAATGTAAACATGATCGGATTGTATAAACAAAACTCACCATGGCATCTTTCTGCCGTACTTACGAATTTTGCAAACAGTAACTGTAGAGCTAACGTTCGACAAACTGCTCATTCCAGTAGCGTTCCGTACCGTGTAGTTAGGCAAAGCGTCGATAGAAAATGTTGACACACATTTTCCTGTTTGCCACATTATCATAGAACTGCTTGGCTCAATGTTCAACAAGGCGTTTAGGATATCGCTAATTTGGGTCCCTGCCAAAAAGATTCTAATCGCAGAGAAACTCTTTTCGATTTGACTCTTAAAAAAAGCTGTAAAAATTCTCTACGACTCGATCTTTGTGGTGACTATCAATTCTTTCAGGGTGAGTTTAATAAAATATTTACGATTCAAATCTAAAAAAAATCTAAAATCTTTTATGAAGAGTTGATTTAATTAATTCATTACAATGCTTTTAATCGCTCCCTCATACTAGCTCGTACGCACAGTGCTAGAATCTACACAGTGTCCGTACGCTTTTGTATTTTATGGTTGTTTGCTATTTTTATTTTCTTTCGCTACATCGTTTCGATTTTCTAATAACACTGTATGGTGAGATAATTATTCATCTATGCTAACACTTCTGAACGCTACGTTTAATATCACTTAAGCCTTGGCCATTAATGGCTTCGATAGTGTTGCCAATTGTTTTATTATAACGTCAATTCTCAAAGATACAATGCCATTAGTGTTAATCAATTATGCGCTTCAGTTGGCGTGATTGGATGAATCCAGTATTGTGACTCACGCAAAGGAAACGTTTCATATTGAGCATGCGCGTAACACCAGCACCTGATCTGTGCTGTGTTTTAATTTTTCGCCTGTATGAACGAAGCATCTTATTCGTGTGCTATTTTGGTATGCACTGGAAAAAAAGGAACGCTTGTAGGAAAATGTATAATGTAAACATGATCGGATTGTATAAACAAAACTCACCATGGAATCTTTCTGCCGTACTTACGAATTTTGCAAACAGTAACTGTAGAGCTAACGTTCGACAAACTGCTCATTCCAGTAGCGTTCCGTACCGTGTAGTTAGGCAAAGCGTCGATAGAAAATGTTGACACACATTTTCCTGTTTGCCACATTAGTAAGGTGCATCGACAATTCTTTAGCACAGAATGAGTACGCCTGTGAACGGTTGCATACAACCAGCGACGATGATGGTTGGGACTGTGGAAAAGTGTCTGATAGTTGTTTAATTTTAACCACTGTAAACTACCGTGTACCGGATGCAGAGTTTACCATCAATTTCCGCTGCAATTTTCCACCATTCAGGAACGAACATTCGGATAAAGCGTTCCGTAAGGTAACTAGCTACCGTATGGATGGAAGAAGCGCCTGCAGTGCAGCTGGCTTTGGTCTAGAATATTTGAGTTTTCCCGAAAGAATAGACTCATTAGCGTTGGACGGGTACTGTTTACAAACAATTGGGAACGGTACATTTCAAGGTTTCCGCACATTAGACCAGCTGGAGCTAACGGGATGTAAAATACAGCACGCTACAAGTGATGGTTTCCGCGGTCTATCAGTGTTACAGAAGCTTACACTACACCAGAGCGTATTTACAAAAATGAACCGTGACGTGTTTTGCAACCTTAAACAGCTAAAACAGCTTACCATAAACAACTGTTCGGGGATTAATTTTACGGCAAGTGTGCTAGAAAGTATCGAACGAATCGATGTGGAAAACAGTGTTGTGCATAATATATCCTCAATATTGGATCCTCTTCCATCGATGTTAACAATTATTCACTTTGAAGATGTACAATCGCAACAAAGCTCAAAACTGATACTACGATCGTCCGGTGAAAGCGAAAGCAATGTGCAAAATGTAACCCTCGTACAATGTTCGCTTAATTCGGTTGTTGTGCAAAACTTGCCACTGTTGCTTTCGTTAAGTCTTTCTCAAAACTCGCTTTCCGAAAGTACTGTACAGCTAGTCAATTTACCGCGATTACAGTTGCTAGTGTTGACCCACAATGCGTTTGATGCAGTATCGGAATCGTTCCTCAAGTTTGGATCTTCTTTAAAAGTGATCGATCTTAGCCACAATCGAATATCGTACCTACATCCGTCTGCATTTGATGTAGCGCTCTCGTTACGCCTGGTGAATTTATCGCACAACCTGCTCTTAAACATGCAAAACATAAAACCTCACCCTCGTCTCGAACGTATTGAAGTGGACAGCAATCCATGGGATTGCTCGTGGTTAAATCACTGCCGATTGCTGAACCCGACACTTTTCAACATTTTCCGGTACGACAAACGCTACGACGTACTTACCGTGTGGGGTTTACCTTGCTTACTGCAAGCCGCCACTCCTCCGACCGATCCGAATTTTCCTCCGCTGCAAAGTGAACGAAATTTATCAACCACAGCACTACCGTTAGTATCTTACCCACAGGGGAAAATTTTGTCACAGGGTACAAAAATATCTACAATCACTTCCCGGTTTCCCGTGTCAAACCCATTGAAGGTGATGCTATCGATAGCGGTTGGAGTACTGGTTTCGAATGTTATTATACTGCTTTACAATCGTTATCGGAAAATTATACAACAACCCTTTTATAGGCTTCTTTCCACATCGCTTACCGCTAGGGATACGGTAACGGAAAAAAGCACTTCGTTTTGGTATGAAGTTCCCGTTGGTGGTGATTCCAATGCAATGCCACTAAATCACATTTACGAGGAAATTAGAGACGCCGAAGCACAACGTGATATATACGATGCACTAAACTTCCAACGCGATAAGCAGCAGCAACCGGAAGCTGCTAGTTCTAGTTAATAGTTTCTTACAGTAAGTGTTTCACCCTCATAGTATACCATCACGACGTACCAGATTAAGAAATTTTACACCTATATTCATAGGTTGATTCTAATCATGTAATAAAGGAAACAAATTTTATATTACTTTTAGGCTACACTTGACTCATTTTGTAAACATAGTTTAATGTGCGATTCGTTAAAATTTATGAATTTTTTAAATGAATAAAATATATTTTATAGTTTAACGATAATTCTGTTTTTATTATGATTTATTCAATTCACACTTCATTATAGCAATGATGATGAGCTCCAGTGGATTGCGATGAACGAATTTACCACCACGATATTTAAAATATACAAGAAAAATTATAATAAAGTTATGTTTATTTCAAATTCAGGGCAATACAAAATCATCTTTAATAGTCCGGCACGGGGCCACAACCTACAACATAGTTGGCCATTTTAGATTTGTAACTATCTCGAAATCATCCACATGTGTCCCTCACTATCGCGATCTCGCGTGCATGTCTCAATATATTGTCAAGTCTTTCTATTACATATATTACATATAAATATTACAAATCATCAAAAATCTTATAAAAGTTAAAACTAGTTCTTTTTGTTCGAAATATAACGAGCCTATACAGTAGGCATCCCGTTTGACACCATTTATCCTTTATACCCAACTGCGCCATCTATGAGCAACTAGAAGAATTATGAGATTATTCCTAAGTCGTTAGAGCGTGTGCAACCTAAAAATAAAAAAAAAGAGTCGTTATTTAATTTTCTTTGTCATCATTGTAACTATCGCCAGCGCAACGCGGCAGCTCGTAATGATTGTGCGTAAGAAATAAACACCAAAGTGGGATATAGGTCAAACAGCAAAGTTGTTGGGGTCTGATTTTTGTCTATATCCCAAGATTGTCTAGCTCTTAGATCCATAAACTGGTTTTGAGGAGTAGCGGTGTTTGGACCCCTAACAGCGTTCTACAGCTTATTTTGAGTCTGTCGCTGAGTTTTTGACTTCCCTGCCCACCTATCCTTCAAGATTAGTAGTTCCAAGTGGAACAACTGCAACATTTGGTTTTCCTTCCCTCCTCAAATGACACTATTTAAAATAACCTATTCCAACACTGCAAATAAAGTGCAAACTGCAAAACATCAAATTCGCCCGGTCAGTCCTCGTCGAGGTGATAGATGATGACGGAATTGCATTTGGACTCTTCGACAATGGATAATGATCGACGTCGTCGGCAAACTGTATTCTTCGACCGTCGACGTACTGTTCGTTGAAGATCGGCGAGGTAGGTCTCTAGGGTGTATCAGTATAAGTTGTCGGAGATCTAGGGGACTGGAATTGTTGGCGCTACTGTTGTCCCACAAACTTCTTGGCAGAAAGCAAAGATGTACATACGTTATGCAGGTTGTTGTGGATGATAATAACTGCTGGTACAAACTAAGCCGTCATTAGAAGCTTTAGTACATATATCCGTGTTCGGACGTTCGGCACGCTAGTTACAGTGTTGGGTAAAACTGATTAAGATTCATGAATCTGAATGAATCTTTAAACTGAATGAATGATTCTGAATCTGTATTTCAAAGATTCTTGAATACCTAAATATTCGTGAATTTGAATGCAATGCCAATGAACAATGCCGAGCAATTAAGGAAATTCAAGTTTTCTTCCATTTTTTTATTTTCATATTTATTTAGCTTGGTTCTCTTCGCGTATCATCATGTTAGCATCCCACGAAAAGTACTCCTAAAAAATTCCTTACAAAATTTAATCCAAGAACACGTTAAAATTGAACTCGGGATGCGTAAAGAATGCGCAAAATCATGAGTTTTTACAGATTTATGAATTTTTCAGGATTCATGAATATTTGGTAATTCACGAATCTTTGGAATTTACGAATCGTTGAGGTTCCATGAATTTTTGACAATCAGCTACACCTGTCAGGTTGTGTTTATTTAAATTCAAGAGTTTTTGTTAGTTTTAATTTTGTCTCGCTAGTGTCAACAGCTGGGATGTATCTTCACGAATAAGACTAACAGAGTGAAGCTTAAGTATCGTAGTGTAGTGCAAATAGCAATAACATTTTAATATTTTACTAATAATACTTAATACTTACTACGTTTATGCTATACCTTTCGATACTCATCATACGATGCGTTTTATGCTAGTTGCACGGATGATAACGCTTATAGACGGGCTGAAAGTCTCAAACATCTGCGGATCTTTCTCTGGCATCATCCAACATCGCTTCGTCCAAGGTTATCTGAAATAGATGAAAATCAAGAGAATGCACAAATGAACCAATAGATGCTACGCCGAAACATGTGTTTGTGTTTGGAGTGTTCGCATTACAAGGCTACCCACCTTCGAAAGAATAAACATGTTCATAGGCACGATTTAAACCGTGCCTGGGTAATCAATCTGGACGGAATTCGATACACAGTTATCTGTCAGTTTAAAGATTTCCTGATACGCCACTACTTCGATCGCCAAAGTGCCCCAAGAAGAAGGACCTCAAACAGGTTGTAATTGGAAAAAAAACTCGACCTTTCCCTTTTGATGCTCTATATGGAAGCGTAACGTGCTGTAAGCTTTAATGAAGGCTTTTTATTATAAATATCGAAGGATATTTCACCAATAAATTTACTTAATTTCTTTATAGATTAGGAAACTGTCTACACAGTTTCTATTCGATAAAGGTCAACTTCCAGTCTTGATAGCCGTACGTTTCTTGCAGAACGCCACCAACTGTAAAAATATGTATAGAAGATGAATATTTCACTCTTGAGTATTACAATTGCCTCACCATCATTAATTAATAAGCAAAGGTGTGAAGGAATGTTTGGCTCATCTTTCGAACCGGCCAATCATTTAGGTACGATAATTGTTACATACCGATACCAAGGCAGCAGGTGATCTCTGGCAATTATGATCACATTGGCAGAGTAAGCAATCATCTAGAAAAAGGTTTAAAAGTTGTAATGTTATACCATCGATCAGGAATCAAATTTACGGGCGCATACATACCACAAGGGAAAGAAAGCAAATAACAGCAACTTTGGCGAGCTCTTCACCAAAAGGATCGTTTGGTGAGTGTTGAAAACGTAACACGAGCATGCAAACCAGTGTTAGCATAAAACACACAAATGATAGTATCGAGTATATTAACAGATCGGACTAGAGATGAATAAGAACAAAATGAGTATAAAATATTAAACCAAATCAGTAGGTGCAAGTAATTACCATCAAAAGATTGCGATTGTCCGGATTGCGATACCACACCAAGACCGATTCGCAACAGCTATACCTGATAAAAACAATTTAGTGTTAAAAATATGGCCTTTCAATTTCATTGCTACTATTGCACATTATAAAACGTGGCACATACCGAAGCGTTTCGTGCGTTTGGAAGGTGTGCAAACATAATTCACAATGCGTCAGTCCAGACCGGTTTAACCAAAGCTCCAAACACTCCAGATGCACGTACTTCATCGAGCCCTTGCACAGACAGGGAGATATCATACTTCCGATTTAACGCACAATGGTAAACGTAGCTCTTGAGCAACACTTTTATGCTCAAATCAAAACCCATTCAACTTACCTAACCTCATCGCTCGAACTTTGGCATATACGACACACTACCCAATCGATGCTGCTACCTCGAGGCTGCGTAGTGCAAATATCCGAAAACGATTGATCTCGCCCAATATCACTAGAATCTGACGATTTGCGTATATCCTCTTCTGCTAACTTTTCGTTCATAGTGTATAAAACTAGAATTTTACTGTACTTTGAATATTTTGAACGTTTAGGGAAGCTGCAAGCGCTTTTAAGTTGAAAATTTCGTTCCAAAAAACTTGTTAAATGATAATTTGGAAGACAACAACAACATGGCACTCTGTTTACTAGATTAGTTCAATTTGTCAAACTGACAAAGCATGCTTCTCTCTTCTCGGTATTTCTCATTAGCACCGTTCTGTGGTGCAAGCAAAACGATTGCGTCTGCTAATACTTAATTGTTAGTAAAATTTTATCTTTATGTGATGGTGTCGCAATAATTTTGCCATGAGATCGGTGAGAAAGACGCGTTGAGACGACGGGCGTGGCCGGCTTTGCTTAGGTCAGACACGTTAGTCTTTTTTCTTTTTTTAGGCCCGTCGTTCGGCTACGGCACCGTGGTCAGGAATTTGCCTAATTCTTCCGACGGAGTGGGGTGGCACTACTGGAGTGCGGTACCAAAACATCCGGAGGGAAGGTAGAGGTGAAAACTTACCCGAAATCAGAAACAGAACCTCCCAAAGACTTACACTTCTCCGATGTAGTTTTATAATGCAAGCTAAATTTATTGAAAAAATATCCGTTCTTATATATTAATTTCGATTTCATTTTCGATGTTGCCGGAGTGAGAAAGAAAGATTGTTTTCTTTCTTTATTCAATCAATGGCGATGTGCGATTTGAATTTATGTCTAGTCTAGTCTAGCAATTCGGCTATTGT
>KZ063759.1:18713-29374 GCA_002091835.1 Anopheles maculatus | reverse complement strand
AAATGTGTGCAGGAAATGGTGATTGCATGTGATGAAACAAGTTAAAATCTTTCGTAAATAAAGAAAAGTAAAGTAAAAAGTCGTCGAAAACAGGGAGGAAAACAACACAAAAACAAAACCGAAACAGCTGCTGAAAAAGATGATGGTAATAACAACAAAAAACACTCCAAAAATATAAAACAAAATCGGGAGAAGAAACAAGGGCATACTCTAATACAAGTAAAAACACAAAAACCAAACCAAAACCCCTATCGTTCTTATTTTCTTTATTTCATTTACTTCGTCTCGCCGCGCTTAACGCAATAATTGTATCCAGCGCACGCGTTAACATCTTACCCACACACACGGGTGTCTCTCACCCATTGTTACACTCTCTGGCGCCGAGAGCGAGCGAGCGAGAGAACTGATGTGTTGGTACTTTGCATTTCTTCTCGTTCTCGCTCTCTCTCTCTCTCTCTCTCACCACAGTCGGTCTCTCACCGTCTCGTTTATCTCGCGCGCGCGAGTGTGTGTGTTTCGCATATCTTACTACTAAACATTTTGCTGTATTTTTCCATGTGTATGTTTTGCTTCTTTTTGCATTTCTACAGTAAGATTTATTTGCGGTTGTTTTTTTTTGTGTTGCTTTGTTTTTTCTCTCGCTTTTCTATATAGCTTTTTTAATTAAGTTAATCGCTACTTTTCCTGTTTCTCTTTCTTTCTTTTCCCTTGCGCTCTCTTTCTCACTTTCGCTCTCTCGTTTTTACACGGTTCGATTCGGTGCGTTTTTTTCTTCTTCTTTAATTTACGATATATTTTAAACCATTGCTTTTGGTTTTTGTTTGTTTGTTGTTTACTACTTTTACTGTGTTTGTGTCTGTGTGTATACAGCCGCATCCCATTTTTCGTGTATGCCTCATCATTTTTCACACACGCACACACACACACACACACACACTTGTTCGTTCTTCTAGCTTAATGAAGTCGTTTGTTTAAAAATTGCTTCTCATAACAGTTTCATATAACGCTCGGTCTTTCTATATGGTTTACTTTGTTTTGTTTGTTTGTAGGATTGGTTGGTTGGTTGGGTTGATATTGGTTTCTCTTCTTCACCTTTCTTTTCGTTCTATTTTGTAGTCTTCCTTCACTTTTACCTTCTAAAAGTGATTTTTCTGTATTTTCTTTTCTCTCTTTCGTGAGTATTCGTTCTCTCTCACACACATACAGTATTTTATTAGCGTTTCCTCTTGGTGACGAAGAAGGAGCGGGAAGGAAAGCAGGAAATAGGGAACAGGAGTATTGGTTTTTTTTTGTGTGTGTTTGCTACCACATGGCCGAGCAGCATTCAATCAGCCTCATTTATCATAGTTTGACACCAGTTTAAAGAAAACAATAAAACACAAACACTAATTAATAAGAAGTGATAATCATCGTCACATTTAAATTCAAGATTCACCAGTTCTATTGCAACTTTGTTGGGTGTGTGTTGTTCTCATGTACTCCTATTGTGTTAATTGTAATTGTTTCACCATGTATATTATGGTTGTTAAACCTGTTTCCTGTTTCTGGCTTGTATATGTATATATTTGCTTTAAATGTGTATATGTATATATATAATTACACATATATCTATTATTTATATATGCGTGTTTGTGTATATAGTTCAACGGAAGTCGGTATCTGTAGTTGTATATTTGATTCTATTGTGTTAACGAAAACGACGAACAAAACAAACAAAAGTATCGCTCAGCGGTTGCATATTATGGTTATAGCGGCCATCCTTTTCTATCTCATATCTATACATCCTTTTCTCTCTCGCTCTCTCTCTCTCTCTCGTTATCAAGTACTTCTTCCTATTCACTAAAGAACATTCTTAGTAACAAGGTGGCGTGTGTATAAAGTGTGCCTGTGTGCGCGCGCATGTGTGTGTGTGTGTGTGTGTGTGTGAAAGGGAAGTGTCTGTTTGCAAATAGGGAAAGGAATAATGTGGTATGTGCGTGTACCACGTCTACACTAACGGTGTTGCGCGCTGTGCGTGCTACTAACTGTCTCCGTAGTAGTAGGTCGGCGTTGTAGCGCGTCTACTTAACAGGTCACGAGATGGTGTTTGTATGTTGCTAAAAGGAATAGGTGCGTCATTGTGGTGGGGGAGCAAAACAATATTGTTGTGTGTGTTCGTGTGGGGGAAGCAGAAAAGAGTAAGAGCTAACCCGGAGAGTCCTCCGCAAATGTTTCTTCTGGGTGCGCTTTTTGTTGCTTGTGTTGTGTCGCGTCACAGTGATTTCTGTTTCAGGTGTTTTGCCTATCGCCTATAATATGTATGGTTATCTCTCACTCTCTCTCGCTCTCTCTCTCTGCTCGCTCTCTTCGCAACGTTATGCAGCCGGCCCACGGGTTGGTAGTTGAATACCTTTCAGGCACTAGATATACACACTACTACTATCAGAGGCGCGCGCTGCTTGTATAGTGTTTGCCTGTTCGTTTGCGGTAGCAAATCCTGGTTTTTTGTTTATCTCATCCATTATCCTGCGCCGTCACCTCTTCTCTTCCGCACCTTATATCCCTTGTATCGCTCAATGTATTTAATTTGTACGTTCTGTAGAATTGATCAGTATATTCCACCGTAATGTCTAAGTGCATACGGGGATGTGCAAAAGTTATTTCTGTTTGTTTATCACTAGTTACTACTCTATATATGTTCCATTTCGCTACTAATCTAATCGCTTTCTTTCTCGCTCTCTGTACGCATCACCACACACACACACACACCAAGGGCATACTCTAATACAAGTAAAAACACAAAAACCAAACCAAAACCCCTATCGTTCTTATTTTCTTTATTTCATTTACTTCGTCTCGCCGCGCTTAACGCAATAATTGTATCCAGCGCACGCGTTAACATCTTACCCACACACACGGGTGTCTCTCACCCATTGTTACACTCTCTGGCGCCGAGAGCGAGCGAGCGAGAGAACTGATGTGTTGGTACTTTGCATTTCTTCTCGTTCTCGCTCTCTCTCTCTCTCTCTCTCACCACAGTCGGTCTCTCACCGTCTCGTTTATCTCGCGCGCGCGAGTGTGTGTGTTTCGCATATCTTACTACTAAACATTTTGCTGTATTTTTCCATGTGTATGTTTTGCTTCTTTTTGCATTTCTACAGTAAGATTTATTTGCGGTTGTTTTTTTTTGTGTTGCTTTGTTTTTTCTCTCGCTTTTCTATATAGCTTTTTTAATTAAGTTAATCGCTACTTTTCCTGTTTCTCTTTCTTTCTTTTCCCTTGCGCTCTCTTTCTCACTTTCGCTCTCTCGTTTTTACACGGTTCGATTCGGTGCGTTTTTTTCTTCTTCTTTAATTTACGATATATTTTAAACCATTGCTTTTGGTTTTTGTTTGTTTGTTGTTTACTACTTTTACTGTGTTTGTGTCTGTGTGTATACAGCCGCATCCCATTTTTCGTGTATGCCTCATCATTTTTCACACACGCACACACACACACACACACACACTTGTTCGTTCTTCTAGCTTAATGAAGTCGTTTGTTTAAAAATTGCTTCTCATAACAGTTTCATATAACGCTCGGTCTTTCTATATGGTTTACTTTGTTTTGTTTGTTTGTAGGATTGGTTGGTTGGTTGGGTTGATATTGGTTTCTCTTCTTCACCTTTCTTTTCGTTCTATTTTGTAGTCTTCCTTCACTTTTACCTTCTAAAAGTGATTTTTCTGTATTTTCTTTTCTCTCTTTCGTGAGTATTCGTTCTCTCTCACACACATACAGTATTTTATTAGCGTTTCCTCTTGGTGACGAAGAAGGAGCGGGAAGGAAAGCAGGAAATAGGGAACAGGAGTATTGGTTTTTTTTTGTGTGTGTTTGCTACCACATGGCCGAGCAGCATTCAATCAGCCTCATTTATCATAGTTTGACACCAGTTTAAAGAAAACAATAAAACACAAACACTAATTAATAAGAAGTGATAATCATCGTCACATTTAAATTCAAGATTCACCAGTTCTATTGCAACTTTGTTGGGTGTGTGTTGTTCTCATGTACTCCTATTGTGTTAATTGTAATTGTTTCACCATGTATATTATGGTTGTTAAACCTGTTTCCTGTTTCTGGCTTGTATATGTATATATTTGCTTTAAATGTGTATATGTATATATATAATTACACATATATCTATTATTTATATATGCGTGTTTGTGTATATAGTTCAACGGAAGTCGGTATCTGTAGTTGTATATTTGATTCTATTGTGTTAACGAAAACGACGAACAAAACAAACAAAAGTATCGCTCAGCGGTTGCATATTATGGTTATAGCGGCCATCCTTTTCTATCTCATATCTATACATCCTTTTCTCTCTCGCTCTCTCTCTCTCTCTCGTTATCAAGTACTTCTTCCTATTCACTAAAGAACATTCTTAGTAACAAGGTGGCGTGTGTATAAAGTGTGCCTGTGTGCGCGCGCATGTGTGTGTGTGTGTGTGTGTGTGTGAAAGGGAAGTGTCTGTTTGCAAATAGGGAAAGGAATAATGTGGTATGTGCGTGTACCACGTCTACACTAACGGTGTTGCGCGCTGTGCGTGCTACTAACTGTCTCCGTAGTAGTAGGTCGGCGTTGTAGCGCGTCTACTTAACAGGTCACGAGATGGTGTTTGTATGTTGCTAAAAGGAATAGGTGCGTCATTGTGGTGGGGGAGCAAAACAATATTGTTGTGTGTGTTCGTGTGGGGGAAGCAGAAAAGAGTAAGAGCTAACCCGGAGAGTCCTCCGCAAATGTTTCTTCTGGGTGCGCTTTTTGTTGCTTGTGTTGTGTCGCGTCACAGTGATTTCTGTTTCAGGTGTTTTGCCTATCGCCTATAATATGTATGGTTATCTCTCACTCTCTCTCGCTCTCTCTCTCTGCTCGCTCTCTTCGCAACGTTATGCAGCCGGCCCACGGGTTGGTAGTTGAATACCTTTCAGGCACTAGATATACACACTACTACTATCAGAGGCGCGCGCTGCTTGTATAGTGTTTGCCTGTTCGTTTGCGGTAGCAAATCCTGGTTTTTTGTTTATCTCATCCATTATCCTGCGCCGTCACCTCTTCTCTTCCGCACCTTATATCCCTTGTATCGCTCAATGTATTTAATTTGTACGTTCTGTAGAATTGATCAGTATATTCCACCGTAATGTCTAAGTGCATACGGGGATGTGCAAAAGTTATTTCTGTTTGTTTATCACTAGTTACTACTCTATATATGTTCCATTTCGCTACTAATCTAATCGCTTTCTTTCTCGCTCTCTGTACGCATCACCACACACACACACACACACGCTATTGCTCTCTCTCTCTCACTCGAAGAGGCGCACAAACACACTCGCAAACACTTGATTGTGTGTGGGTAGATGATAATCGGTCTACCCACGTGATAAACCCTCTCTGTCACTACTACTCTATCGGGGGTCCTATAAACAGACCAATCTCCATTCGCTCTCTCTCTTTCTCTATCTCTCTCTATTTTAGGTGTGTGTGTGTATGTATGTAAATGTGTATTGGATGTTTCCGGGTGTACGGGTATAGTTCTGTGTCTGAATCTGGGTGGTGTGTGCCCTGTACGCTTTATGTATGTGTGCTTCATCTGGTGTGCCTATTGATACGTTATGGAAGAATTTGAGTTGCCCTGAGCTATTATTACATTAATTATCTGTTGATATCCTGCATGTCTGGTTACTTGCTTTGTGAGTTTTCCTGTTTGTTTACTTGGTTGGTTGATTTGTTTGTTTCGTATCCGTTTTCTATTTGTTTCGGTTTTGTTTATTGTTGTGTGTTGGGTTTACTTTCTCTACCTGTTCCTTTCTTTCTCTTTCTTATTGATTTGTTGGTGTTTCCCAGTCTTCTTCTGCTGCTCGGAAGCAACAACACGCTTAAAGATCTGGACCCTAAGCAGTTTGAGGTGTTGAGGATTTAAAAAAAAACGAATTCTTCTACGAGGAATTTGATGTGTGGTTGGGTAAAACTAGAAACTACAAATGAAAAGTAAAACAAAACAAAAAGCCACAAAAAGCATTGCTTTGTATGAGAATTGGGTTGCTATAGAGAGAGGAGTAGTGGGAGGGCGCCTTCTGTATATAACTTGTACAGTGATGATCACACAAACACACACACACGCACGTACACCACGGTTTATTGCTTGCAGAAGTAATAATTACCGGGATGGGGAAGGTAGAAGAAAACAAAACAAACAAAAAAACTGAAACAACGCCACTCTCTACTCCCAGATCACTATCTCTAGATGCGCATCTACCTGTTCGATATGTGGGTATGCGGTCTACGGTCTAAAGAGTTAAAATAGTACCCGGCTAGTAGCACAGATCTTCCTTTGCACAGTACGCTCCGTCTGCCACTCGCTCTCTTTCTACCTTTTCTGTTACCTGTCTGCTTCACAATACACTAGCCTCACGCTCTCTCACGCTGTTTCTGTATTGGTTGTGTGCCCGTACCAATTGTGTCTAGAGGTCGTCGTTTACTGAGTGTCATACTGCTACTAAATTCGGCGCACTCGTGTTCGGTGGCTTTATGCGGTTAAAATGGGCCAATCCACCACTGCACAGTCCGTCTCTTACTTATTCTCACCAACGATCTGCCGCTAACTACTACAGAGTGTGTGGGGTTGTGTTGTTGGGCTTGGTTTGAGTGTGCCGCAAAGTGTCTTTGCGTTGCGGCAATCTGAAGCTGACAGATGGCTACCGCGAGAGTATGGAAGCGAATGAACCTCGGTTGCCGTGCGTACTTTCCTGTTCGCTACACACATCCACACTTGATCTTGATGCCTACTGAAGCCTTATCTACACTGATGATGATATAATGTTTGCTCGCTCACTCCATGACTTTTACCCAACCCCTGTACCCTGTAACTCACTACGGTCCCTAAACTAAAACCACAAAAGAGTTCTTTCTGTGTTTTTGAATTTTGCACTAGATTCGTCGGCCGAAATTACAATACACACAAAAAACGCAAGGGTCAATTACGGGGTACGAGTGGCTACTTTGCTCGTACACTAACTTTAGAGAACGCCTTGGAAAAAGGGGTGTAAGAGAGATGTGTGACAGCGAGTCAACTGTCAAAAGGCAACGTGACAAGTGGTGTGCGCACACACACACACAACAAGCGCCCAAAAAATGTGTTTATGTTTGTTTTGGGTTTTTTTTTTTTAAATATCTTCTTCTGCTTTACATCTCTTTTACATCCGTGTGCCGTACGACAGTAGTAAGTTATCGTTTAAATTTTAGTATTTTTTTTTTGGTTGTTGTTTGTTTTCAACGTTGTAACGAGAAGTAGCATAATTCTTTTCTGTTCACCCCTGCTTCCTTTCATCGTTTATAGCTTAAGGTTTGTTTTGTTCTTGTTTTTAGTAATTTTTAATATCTCAGTTCCAAAAAGTTACAGCCAATTGTTTGTCTCCCTTACGTTAGATTTGAGTGTTCGCTTGTGTTGCATTGTGTTTTAGTGTTCTTTTGTAGTTTTGTTTTCTGTCAATAACAAATGGTTTTGTTTCGTTTCTTTATATCATTGTTTCTTCTCCTGCATCCGTGTTTTTTTGGTTGTTGTTTGATGTTTTTCTTTCTCTCTCTCTCTCTCTCTCTCTTTATGCCATATGTTGCTTTTATATTTTAAAATGTGCCAAAGAAATACGTTTTTGTTTTAATACGAGTTTAACTACATGTTTTTTTCTTCTCTCTTTTCCTGTTCTCTCTACGAATTTTACTGCATATGTTACCCTTTTACGTTTTTTTGCATATTGCGCGGGCCATATTTTCGTCCTTCTTTTGCACACGATTCACTCTTTAATCCGTTTCTGCATTTTCTTCCACATTTTATGTTTTCTTTTCTCTTTTCTAATTCTTGTTTTCCCCTCTCTGATTTTTGTTTGTTCTCTGATTTCATCTTTGCGTATCTGTTTTTCTTTTTGTTTTGCAATGTTATTTTTAACTCAATGTGTTATTATCGAAATCACAGATTATTGTTTATACACACGTCACCGCCATTCTCTCTCTACCTCTCTCTCTAGCTTTCGCTCTCTGTCACTGTACCGTTTGTGTTTGGCTTAGTTTTAATTTATTATAATTTCAGGGTTCAATGTTTGTTGTTTTGTTTGTATTGCAATATATTACTGTGTACTTGTGGTTGTGCAGCCATTTGCTCATTATTTTTTCCACATACTCACAAAAACACACACACACACACTCACACGTGGGGAATTTTGACAGTTCCACTTTGTCGTTCAATTGTGAGTGACTTGTTTACTTTTCGTTTGTTTAGTATATTACCATAAGTTTTCTATTAATATTAGTATTCGTTTTGCTCAGCCAAAGGTGAGGATATGCGCCGACAAAAAAAGGGGTTTGCTTCACCATCACAAGCCAAACGAAAAAAAAAAAAACGAACATTATCAAACACGAAACGCAGCCAAATTAAAAGTACACCAATACTACGGAAATTTCTTAGAATGCGCGTACAACAGGCATAATCTAAAACAAGCGTGACTTGCTGTGTGTGTGCCGTGTGTGTTAAGCGCATCCGAGTTGGCAATTGATTATGTGAAATATTCGACCGTTCGTTTATGTATATGTATAATTTTTGTCGCTTTAAATATTTCAAACTGTGTTGAAAGATGTTAAATGTTAATAACTTCTCACTAATTTCCTCTTTTTCAAATCACTCGGCCAGCACTTGTGCGCTTCCCGAAACGCCTACACTATAAACTGGTACTTAACGAGACAAAAGCGTTTGTATGTGTATGTGTGACGGAAGCAAAATTTTGATAATGGTAACCCATGCCCCACACCATGCGCTCAATGTCGTCTACATCGTGCGATTGCTCAGATGGATAAATAAGCTGACGCCAATACTGGGTTCCGGGCTTGTATTGGTTGTGTTCTTTGTGGTATGATAAGATAATTTTCGTGCGTATACGCGTGTGTGTGTGTGTGAGAGAGAGTGCAAAGAAGCTACGTATTTTTTAATACTAGCGCCATCTTTTGCAAAAAAAAAACCCCCGAAACAACTGGCTCCACCTTTCTGTTCTACTTCATTTGCTTGTTTCTTGTTGTCTCTGTTTTTGATAATGCCTAATGCCTTCTGCCCTTTAATGTAGCAATAATGCAGTGTGTGTGTGTGTTTAATTTCGATAATTTTCAAAGCCATTTTTTCTCCTCCTTCGTTTATTGGGATTACAAGGGGAATTAGAGTTGTGATTAATATGATTATTTTGAAATTTTCAAATAATTTGACATTTTCTCTCCTCGTTTTACTAAATCTGTTTTCGTGTGTGTGTGTGTTTGTATCTGGTAAGCAAAGCTAAACAAGTTTTTTCTTGTAATGAGTAGTAATAGAATTAAAAAGCAAAATGGCGCACGGCAAAAAGACGAAATCGGGATCTTGTTTTGTCCTTTTAATTCTGTCGTTTTTTGTTTTTCCTATCCTAAAAGAACTCGGGCTCCCTCTCTCTTTCGCTCTCCTTCTGTTTGTGTTAATTGAAATTAAAGAAAGAATTAAAGATAGATTGGTGAAGCGAGCGAGAGAGCGAAAGAGCGAAAGAGAGATAGAGATAAGCTTTGCTATTACGAACAGTTTTATGAGGTTGCTTCAAAATTCTTGCCGGTTGATTTGTTTTGCTTTTTTACTTGCTGTTTAATGTTCGTTAAAACTAACACTCCTTTAAGATTTGAGGGGTGTGTGTGTGTGTGTGTGTGTGTGTAGGTTGTAGTATACCATTCTAGATTGTTATCTTTTGTTCTTGTTCTGTATAAATTAATTATCTTTCTTCCATCGTTTTCACGGCATCAACGTGCTTCTCTTCTCGTCTACTTGATATTCTTGATGTGTTTTTCCTATTGTACAGCGCGCATACACTCCATACTTAACTCGCTAAAATAATTATCCCTAACAAAACAAAAAACGTATGTTTTTGCATGTGTGGTTGAGTGTGTGTGTGTGTGTGTATTTGTTTATAAATGTATACATTCTAATGTAATCAACCTTTCCTTAACGAAATTGATTCTTTGCAGTACACACACACACCCAGGTAGCGCTTTTTAGTATCATTTCTCGCTCTCTCTCTCTCGCCCTCTCGCGTTCGTTTTACTCTCTCCTCAGCTATACCTTTACTTGCTGTACAAACCACAAACTAGACCTCATCGGTAGGCAAAACCAAAAAGAGGATAAAACTACAAAAAGAAAATTAAAACTGTACAAATCCATCCAAACACAACAAGCTGTTTTTGTTCACTCCTGCCCAAAACGCACACACAAACCCCAAACACGTCGGTGCGTACGTGCGCGTCTGTCTTTTTTAAGTGAGATGTGTGCGCTTGATTTGTCACGTAACGTGTCGCCTTCGTTTACCGCTCTCTGTGCGTCTTCTTCCACCATTACACTAACGGAAAGCCTCTTTCCCATTTTTCTTATCTCTCGTGCGCGCTCTCTCTCTCTCTCTCTCGCTTACATGATACCGCGGGCCCTCGAAATTAGTGTGTAAATATATATATTAAAAAATAAATATTACAATTTTAATCCTCTCGCTCTGTCGCTCTCTGCTGGATGCATAATAGGTGCGGCTCTCTCTCTCTCTCTCGCTATATGGTTGTTGTTGGTATGTGTGTGTGTGTGTGTGTGTATAAAGGATGGTGAGGCA
>KZ063759.1:3410-18071 GCA_002091835.1 Anopheles maculatus | reverse complement strand
GACGTTCATTTTTTAAGTGTGTGTGTGTGTCTAATACAAACAAATAATATCTAACTTTATTGTTTTTTTGTTGTGTTTCCCATTTTGCTATAGGAATAATAGTGTGTGTGTGTGTTTTGGATAAATTAATTTCCACTAAACGATAAAACGGTTAAGAAGTGTTTCCTTCTCTGGGTTGTTGTTTTTGTTGTTTTGCGCACCCCTCCCCCCTCGACACTCTTCCCCTCCAACCCCTTGCTATAAGGTGCTATAAGGGCAAACATTGGTTGAGGAGAAAGACACAACAGAAACTATGTGTGTTTTTTTTTGTTACAGTTTTATATAATATATGGCTGATATGTGTTGTGAGGGCGCTTACGCACACCAAGATAAACTTTCCGCGCATACGCATACAGACAGAATCGCACCAACAAACAAAACATGGAGTGGATCCATTCGGGTGGGGAGAGGCGCGATAAAGCAAACACATTCATACGCGCGCGCTTGCTACAACTTAACTAAAACCAACCAACCCGTGTGTTTGTGTGTGTGTATGTGTATCTGTATCGTACACATATGTGTCCTTCACTGCTACAATCATCGTTTGCTTCGTACCTCTTTATACACTACACCTCTTGCTGGAATGTAAGTGTTCGCTTCTGTGTTTTTGTTGTTGTTGTTGTTGTTGTTCACTCTCACGCACTTTCTCGCTTGTTTGTGTCTACTACTATCAAACTGCTACTTAAATGTCTACTCGATCGGCGCGCGCGCGTGCGCCTGTTGTGAGCGTGTAGGTGTGTTGAATTGAAAAGCTCGCGGTGCGGTCTTTGAACGGACCCCCTCTCTCCCCGAAACAGAATTCAATAAAAGTTAAACAAAACAAACACAAATCACGCACCAGGGGCAGCAGCGCTACTCTGCCTTTCGTACTATATCGACATCATTACACTATTACAACTACTACCTACCTAGGTGCGCTAAACTGTATGAAACTATTACTCTGACGCTTGCGCAACACTTAGTAGTAAGGATTCAGAACGTGTGTGGATGTTGCTTGTTTTTTTTTTTTGATAACAAACACATTGGTAAAACACACTGAAAGAGGTACTTAAAATCTAACACGAGAGTGGGAAGAGATGTGTGTGTGTGTGTGTGTTAAGAGGAGTGGCTCTAGACGGGGTGTGATTTCAATTAGTGCCGCTTTACACTTAACAACACGCACCACAAGTGACAGAACGTTTTTCTCCTAACTTAAAACCGTACGCTTGTTGTGTGCACACAAAATCTTCATCATTTTCCCCCAAGAAAGCAACGCAAGAACATAAATCTAATGAACAGAAACAGTTTGGTAAGCAAAAAGTGGAGGAGGCATGGCATGGCATCGCAATTTTGTGTGAGCGTCCCCCTTGATGGCGCCGTTTATCCTTTTTTCTTCGCTTCTTGTCGAACTTTGCGTACTCGCGCAATCGTACCTTAAATGCTAACAACCCCCATCCACCGTCTGAGGAGGTAGGCGCGTGCTTAGAGAAAAATTGGTTAAAAATTTTGTTTGTTGCTTAAACCAAAACCTAGCGAGCCTAAAACAAATGGGGAGCTTATATTTTTGGTTGCCTTAAAACGTACTAAAACGCTACTTAGAACGCTACTTAAAAACAAAAATAACAGGACACGCTTAAAATTTTGAATCACTTGCTTGATGATCACACTTGTGGTGGGCGCTTGAGGTGGGGCATGGGCAAGAGAGGGAGAAGATCTCCCACTCATCTGTGTTTACCCCCAACCCCCCCCCCTCAAAGCTTAATTTTGGTATCAATTTTTTTCATTAATTAACAAATTTTGACTAAGAAAACGAAAACATAAATAGTTAGAAATATATGGCCGAAAGAATCACAATATGTTGTCCGATAGATTTATAGTCAGTTTGTGCCCCCAAAACGGGGACGGAGTAGGTGAGAAAAATGTTTCTCTCCCCCCTGTACCGCACACCTCCCTGTTCCCCCCGTCACCGTCTTTTCCATTCCTAAATCTTGTCTGTCTTGTCTTGAAGATATCAAAAACCACCGAATATGCGTTTTTTTTTAAAGAATTTTGATTAAATTTAGAATTTTGGTTTCTTTTCCTTGTGTGTGTGTGTTTTTTTTTTGTTAAAGCCTAAACGTTTCTTATCGAACAAAAAAAATTGCCGCTTTTCAAAAGAAAAACAAAACTGATCACATACCGTGTTGACTGAGATCCAATGAGTTTCATATTTTGTTTTTCCTCCCTCCCCCCCCTAACCCCCCCCTAAACGAAATTTTGATCCTAACTATGCAAATAGTATTAATAACAGCCGAATTATGCCAAAAGAAGTTTTCGATGCCGAAATGACTGGACCGGTGTACACGTGTTTGGTGCGTCTAGCGTCATTTGTCTTTTGCGTGTGGCGGTTGGTTTGTCTTGTCTTCCCCCTTAATTTTTTTGCACAAAATTTTGACGTTTCGTTTCTTTTGCCGCTTCGAAATTTGCTTCGTTTTGCTCTCGTCAAGCAAGTGGTTGTCCGGGCCTGTTTTGTCTAAAACGCCGGTACACTACCCATTAAAAAAAAAAAAATTAGAAAACAAAAGCCGAAATAATCAAATCATCCAAGAACGTTTACACTTAGTTACGCGTTTGCCTAAAATAAAACGGTGTCCTGTTACCTGTTTCCTTTACGCTAGCCCTTATTTTTGTTCTTCTCTCCCCGAAATTCTTATCGTTTTTGTTTTTTTCCCCTCATTATAAAAAAATGTTGCTGTTGCTTAGTTTTGTGTGAGTGTTTTGTTTTGTTTTTTTTTTCTTCTGATCCAAATCACAGCCAATGGTTACCGAAACGAGTGTTGTTTTGTTGCTTTATCTTCTTCTCCATTGTGAAAAGTGGGGCTTTCAGTCTTCTAAAGCCACTAGTGTTGTCTTAATTTTTCCTCTTTTACACTGTTTACCCTGTTCATTTTTGAATTTTGACATTCTGTTTTCAAAGTATTTTGCTTCCATCCGTTTTCTTACAACTTTTACATCGAAACCGAAACAACAAAATTAAACAAACACATTTGCTTAACCGTTAATAATATCGTAAATCTAAAGACACAACAAAAAAAAAGGTTTTAATTTTGCAAAATTTGAACTATACAACCATCACAAAACGTTTGCCAAATTGTTGGATTTCAGTTTTTCGAGTGCTAAATTTATCTTAACCATCTAAACCCTTACCCTACACCACACGATAGCGCACAAAATGGGCCGCTTGGTTGTTGCATGCATTGCTTCCAACATTGCCTATACACAACATTTCCTCAAACAGGGGGATCTCTCTCTCTCGTCTACCAAAATTTTCCTCCTCGATCATTTAAGTAACCGCTAATCGGAGATGGTTCCCTTTACTGTCGAGTAGGTAGGTTTGTTAAAAACGAAACAGCCCTGAAGATGCTCGTTAGCCGTGCGAAATCAAAAATCCTATCGTACCGAAAGCCAAAACAAATGTCCGCACCCCAGCCGCCACCACGAGCATTGGTGTGGGAGAGAATTTGGAATTTGGGAGGCCAAATGCTTTGGAAAAACTCTCCTCCACCTTTTTTGTAGTTAGAAAAAAAAAAAGATCTTGGGTAAGTACCCTACTGTCGTTGTGCAGCCGCGCACACAAACAGCACAACGAAAAGCGACGGAAACCGATAACGAAATGTTTTGTGTGTTGAAAATTACAAGAAACTAGATTAAAAGACGCATTTTTATATACAATATTGTTGTTTCTGCACCGAATGACAATTACTGAAAAAAAAAAAACGAACATTATCAAACACGAAACGCAGCCAAATTAAAAGTACACCAATACTACGGAAATTTCTTAGAATGCGCGTACAACAGGCATAATCTAAAACAAGCGTGACTTGCTGTGTGTGTGCCGTGTGTGTTAAGCGCATCCGAGTTGGCAATTGATTATGTGAAATATTCGACCGTTCGTTTATGTATATGTATAATTTTTGTCGCTTTAAATATTTCAAACTGTGTTGAAAGATGTTAAATGTTAATAACTTCTCACTAATTTCCTCTTTTTCAAATCACTCGGCCAGCACTTGTGCGCTTCCCGAAACGCCTACACTATAAACTGGTACTTAACGAGACAAAAGCGTTTGTATGTGTATGTGTGACGGAAGCAAAATTTTGATAATGGTAACCCATGCCCCACACCATGCGCTCAATGTCGTCTACATCGTGCGATTGCTCAGATGGATAAATAAGCTGACGCCAATACTGGGTTCCGGGCTTGTATTGGTTGTGTTCTTTGTGGTATGATAAGATAATTTTCGTGCGTATACGCGTGTGTGTGTGTGTGAGAGAGAGTGCAAAGAAGCTACGTATTTTTTAATACTAGCGCCATCTTTTGCAAAAAAAAAACCCCCGAAACAACTGGCTCCACCTTTCTGTTCTACTTCATTTGCTTGTTTCTTGTTGTCTCTGTTTTTGATAATGCCTAATGCCTTCTGCCCTTTAATGTAGCAATAATGCAGTGTGTGTGTGTGTTTAATTTCGATAATTTTCAAAGCCATTTTTTCTCCTCCTTCGTTTATTGGGATTACAAGGGGAATTAGAGTTGTGATTAATATGATTATTTTGAAATTTTCAAATAATTTGACATTTTCTCTCCTCGTTTTACTAAATCTGTTTTCGTGTGTGTGTGTGTTTGTATCTGGTAAGCAAAGCTAAACAAGTTTTTTCTTGTAATGAGTAGTAATAGAATTAAAAAGCAAAATGGCGCACGGCAAAAAGACGAAATCGGGATCTTGTTTTGTCCTTTTAATTCTGTCGTTTTTTGTTTTTCCTATCCTAAAAGAACTCGGGCTCCCTCTCTCTTTCGCTCTCCTTCTGTTTGTGTTAATTGAAATTAAAGAAAGAATTAAAGATAGATTGGTGAAGCGAGCGAGAGAGCGAAAGAGCGAAAGAGAGATAGAGATAAGCTTTGCTATTACGAACAGTTTTATGAGGTTGCTTCAAAATTCTTGCCGGTTGATTTGTTTTGCTTTTTTACTTGCTGTTTAATGTTCGTTAAAACTAACACTCCTTTAAGATTTGAGGGGTGTGTGTGTGTGTGTGTGTGTGTGTAGGTTGTAGTATACCATTCTAGATTGTTATCTTTTGTTCTTGTTCTGTATAAATTAATTATCTTTCTTCCATCGTTTTCACGGCATCAACGTGCTTCTCTTCTCGTCTACTTGATATTCTTGATGTGTTTTTCCTATTGTACAGCGCGCATACACTCCATACTTAACTCGCTAAAATAATTATCCCTAACAAAACAAAAAACGTATGTTTTTGCATGTGTGGTTGAGTGTGTGTGTGTGTGTGTATTTGTTTATAAATGTATACATTCTAATGTAATCAACCTTTCCTTAACGAAATTGATTCTTTGCAGTACACACACACACCCAGGTAGCGCTTTTTAGTATCATTTCTCGCTCTCTCTCTCTCGCCCTCTCGCGTTCGTTTTACTCTCTCCTCAGCTATACCTTTACTTGCTGTACAAACCACAAACTAGACCTCATCGGTAGGCAAAACCAAAAAGAGGATAAAACTACAAAAAGAAAATTAAAACTGTACAAATCCATCCAAACACAACAAGCTGTTTTTGTTCACTCCTGCCCAAAACGCACACACAAACCCCAAACACGTCGGTGCGTACGTGCGCGTCTGTCTTTTTTAAGTGAGATGTGTGCGCTTGATTTGTCACGTAACGTGTCGCCTTCGTTTACCGCTCTCTGTGCGTCTTCTTCCACCATTACACTAACGGAAAGCCTCTTTCCCATTTTTCTTATCTCTCGTGCGCGCTCTCTCTCTCTCTCTCTCTCGCTTACATGATACCGCGGGCCCTCGAAATTAGTGTGTAAATATATATATTAAAAAATAAATATTACAATTTTAATCCTCTCGCTCTGTCGCTCTCTGCTGGATGCATAATAGGTGCGGCTCTCTCTCTCTCTCTCGCTATATGGTTGTTGTTGGTATGTGTGTGTGTGTGTGTGTGTATAAAGGATGGTGAGGCAAAGAAAACGGGAGATGGGGAAAGAGAGGAGTATCCTATTGCTTGGCTTTATTGTTTGTGTGCGTGTGTGTGTGTTTTGTAATGCCGTTTGTTTTGGAGAATAACACTCAACAAGCAATAACACACGCATACACGTAAGAGGAAACACACACAGCTACACAGTGGAAACAAAAAACATGGTAAAAAAAAAGGTAGAAATAAATTCAAACGTATATGTATATGTGTATATAGTAGGCTAGATAACAGATATAACAAACAAAAGAGGAACTTTGCGCTATGGTAAGATACATATATACGTATGTATGTTTGTTCAATTAAATATATATATGTACGTGTTTTGTTTTTATATCATCACAAAACTTCTCCCCTATCGCTTTACTACTTCACTTCGGGTGTGTGTGTGTGTTTTTGAGAGTCTGTAAGTGTGCAAAGGCGAGATACGTATAACTATAAACTTTGCGTGAAAGTGTATGAACTTTCCAACACACTCTCTCTCTCTCTCTGTGTCTCTCTTAATGCCTTTTTATATGTTGTGATGCTCAAAGATTATGGGTTTTGGCTCGCGCTTAAAATGTCCTTTCGACGTTCATTTTTTAAGTGTGTGTGTGTGTCTAATACAAACAAATAATATCTAACTTTATTGTTTTTTTTGTTGTGTTTCCCATTTTGCTATAGGAATAATAGTGTGTGTGTGTGTTTTGGATAAATTAATTTCCACTAAACGATAAAACGGTTAAGAAGTGTTTCCTTCTCTGGGTTGTTGTTTTTGTTGTTTTGCGCACCCCTCCCCCCTCGACACTCTTCCCCTCCAACCCCTTGCTATAAGGTGCTATAAGGGCAAACATTGGTTGAGGAGAAAGACACAACAGAAACTATGTGTGTTTTTTTTTGTTACAGTTTTATATAATATATGGCTGATATGTGTTGTGAGGGCGCTTACGCACACCAAGATAAACTTTCCGCGCATACGCATACAGACAGAATCGCACCAACAAACAAAACATGGAGTGGATCCATTCGGGTGGGGAGAGGCGCGATAAAGCAAACACATTCATACGCGCGCGCTTGCTACAACTTAACTAAAACCAACCAACCCGTGTGTTTGTGTGTGTGTATGTGTATCTGTATCGTACACATATGTGTCCTTCACTGCTACAATCATCGTTTGCTTCGTACCTCTTTATACACTACACCTCTTGCTGGAATGTAAGTGTTCGCTTCTGTGTTTTTGTTGTTGTTGTTGTTGTTGTTCACTCTCACGCACTTTCTCGCTTGTTTGTGTCTACTACTATCAAACTGCTACTTAAATGTCTACTCGATCGGCGCGCGCGCGTGCGCCTGTTGTGAGCGTGTAGGTGTGTTGAATTGAAAAGCTCGCGGTGCGGTCTTTGAACGGACCCCCTCTCTCCCCGAAACAGAATTCAATAAAAGTTAAACAAAACAAACACAAATCACGCACCAGGGGCAGCAGCGCTACTCTGCCTTTCGTACTATATCGACATCATTACACTATTACAACTACTACCTACCTAGGTGCGCTAAACTGTATGAAACTATTACTCTGACGCTTGCGCAACACTTAGTAGTAAGGATTCAGAACGTGTGTGGATGTTGCTTGTTTTTTTTTTTTGATAACAAACACATTGGTAAAACACACTGAAAGAGGTACTTAAAATCTAACACGAGAGTGGGAAGAGATGTGTGTGTGTGTGTTAAGAGGAGTGGCTCTAGACGGGGTGTGATTTCAATTAGTGCCGCTTTACACTTAACAACACGCACCACAAGTGACAGAACGTTTTTCTCCTAACTTAAAACCGTACGCTTGTTGTGTGCACACAAAATCTTCATCATTTTCCCCCAAGAAAGCAACGCAAGAACATAAATCTAATGAACAGAAACAGTTTGGTAAGCAAAAAGTGGAGGAGGCATGGCATGGCATCGCAATTTTGTGTGAGCGTCCCCCTTGATGGCGCCGTTTATCCTTTTTTCTTCGTTTCTTGTCGAACTTTGCGCACTCGCGCAATCGTACCTTAAATGCTAACAACCCCCATCCACCGTCTGAGGAGGTAGGCGCGTGCTTAGAGAAAAATTGGTTAAAAATTTTGTTTGTTGCTTAAACCAAAACCGAGCGAGCCTAAAACAAATGGGGAGCTTATATTTTTGGTTGCCTTAAAACGTACTAAAACGCTACTTAGAACGCTACTTAAAAACAAAAATAACAGGACACGCTTAAAATTTTGAATCACTTGCTTGATGATCACACTTGTGGTGGGCGCTTGAGGTGGGGCATGGGCAAGAGAGGGAGAAGATCTCCCACTCATCTGTGTTTACCCCCAACCCCCCCCCCTCAAAGCTTAATTTTGGTATCAATTTTTTTCATTAATTAACAAATTTTGACTAAGAAAACGAAAACATAAATAGTTAGAAATATATGGCCGAAAGAATCACAATATGTTGTCCGATAGATTTATAGTCAGTTTGTGCCCCCAAAACGGGGACGGAGTAGGTGAGAAAAATGTTTCTCTCCCCCCTGTACCGCACACCTCCCTGTTCCCCCCGTCACCGTCTTTTCCATTCCTAAATCTTGTCTGTCTTGTCTTGAAGATATCAAAAACCACCGAATATGCGTTTTTTTTTAAAGAATTTTGATTAAATTTAGAATTTTGGTTTCTTTTCCTTGTGTGTGTGTGTTTTTTTTTTGTTAAAGCCTAAACGTTTCTTATCGAACAAAAAAAATTGCCGCTTTTCAAAAGAAAAACAAAACTGATCACATACCGTGTTGACTGAGATCCAATGAGTTTCATATTTTGTTTTTCCTCCCTCCCCCCCCTAACCCCCCCCTAAACGAAATTTTGATCCTAACTATGCAAATAGTATTAATAACAGCCGAATTATGCCAAAAGAAGTTTTCGATGCCGAAATGACTGGACCGGTGTACACGTGTTTGGTGCGTCTAGCGTCATTTGTCTTTTGCGTGTGGCGGTTGGTTTGTCTTGTCTTCCCCCTTAATTTTTTTGCACAAAATTTTGACGTTTCGTTTCTTTTGCCGCTTCGAAATTTGCTTCGTTTTGCTCTCGTCAAGCAAGTGGTTGTCCGGGCCTGTTTTGTCTAAAACGCCGGTACACTACCCATTAAAAAAAAAAAAATTAGAAAACAAAAGCCGAAATAATCAAATCATCCAAGAACGTTTACACTTAGTTACGCGTTTGCCTAAAATAAAACGGTGTCCTGTTACCTGTTTCCTTTACGCTAGCCCTTATTTTTGTTCTTCTCTCCCCGAAATTCTTATCGTTTTTGTTTTTTTCCCCTCATTATAAAAAAATGTTGCTGTTGCTTAGTTTTGTGTGAGTGTTTTGTTTTGTTTTTTTTTTCTTCTGATCCAAATCACAGCCAATGGTTACCGAAACGAGTGTTGTTTTGTTGCTTTATCTTCTTCTCCATTGTGAAAAGTGGGGCTTTCAGTCTTCTAAAGCCACTAGTGTTGTCTTAATTTTTCCTCTTTTACACTGTTTACCCTGTTCATTTTTGAATTTTGACATTCTGTTTTCAAAGTATTTTGCTTCCATCCGTTTTCTTACAACTTTTACATCGAAACCGAAACAACAAAATTAAACAAACACATTTGCTTAACCGTTAATAATATCGTAAATCTAAAGACACAACAAAAAAAAAGGTTTTAATTTTGCAAAATTTGAACTATACAACCATCACAAAACGTTTGCCAAATTGTTGGATTTCAGTTTTTCGAGTGCTAAATTTATCTTAACCATCTAAACCCTTACCCTACACCACACGATAGCGCACAAAATGGGCCGCTTGGTTGTTGCATGCATTGCTTCCAACATTGCCTATACACAACATTTCCTCAAACAGGGGGATCTCTCTCTCTCGTCTACCAAAATTTTCCTCCTCGATCATTTAAGTAACCGCTAATCGGAGATGGTTCCCTTTACTGTCGAGTAGGTAGGTTTGTTAAAAACGAAACAACCCTGAAGATGCTCGTTAGCCGTGCGAAATCAAAAATCCTATCGTACCGAAAGCCAAAACAAATGTCCGCACCCCAGCCGCCACCACGAGCATTGGTGTGGGAGAGTATTTGGAATTTGGGAGGCCAAATAATGCTTTGGAAAAACTCTCCTCCACCTTTTTTGTAGTTAGAAAAAAAAAAAGATCTTGGGTAAGTACCCTACTGTCGTTGTGCAGCCGCGCACACAAACAGCACAACGAAAAGCGACGGAAACCGATAACGAAATGTTTTGTGTGTTGAAAATTACAAGAAACTAGATTAAAAGACGCATTTTTATATACAATATTGTTGTTTCTGCACCGAATGACAATTACTGCCATGTTTAGTGCAAAAAATATTTGTCAAATAACAAATTAAAAGAAAACAGAAGCATCTATCTGCACATCAGAAGAGACAGAGAGAGAGAGAGCAGAATTGAACGAAAACGAACGTAACGAGCTGTGCTAGGTGATACTGATGACAGAAACCTCCCCACAAAACGATTTCTGACCAGCGTTCATTAGGTGCAGAATACAAAAACAAACACACACCGCGTCTGTTGTGAATAAAAACAAGTACAATTAAAATCGTAAAATTAATATTCAATAAAGATCACAGATAACTTTCCGTTCGTTCCAAATTTTATCCCGCACTGTAAGCTGATGGCGCTGCTGATCTAGGCTAGTTGACGGGCCACGACGAGACCACACACCATCATCAGGTATGTTTTTTCTCTCGTGTATTGCTCATGGTGTTGTGCATTTGGGTGGTTTGTAGTTGTGAATGGTTGTTGCTCTCTCTGCTAATAAGCACACCGAAACTATTTTCATTCTTACTCGTTCTATCTGTCTCTCTTCTAGCTCCGTAACTTCGTTCTTAAGTGTGTTTAAAAGTCACACAAGTAAAAGGATGTGTTATCGATTTCCCGCTTCAAGTTTTTTGCGCCTTTAAAAAGGAGAGGATGGTGGAAGGATGTAGCGCGGGGGTACGCAAGAAGAAGTAGGGGCGCTGCTGAATAGGTTTTTTTTTTAAAAAGAGAAAATTTAAACTAATCATCAGCTACTTCGCCTGCTTCCGCCCAAAACTCAGGCAAAACAATGGTGTTGAAGAGAAAGAAGGCCTCGCCATCTTAAAAACCGAATCTTCGTCCTCCATCATCCTCATATGTCTTTTGTTGGGACGTGTGTTGCAATTGGGGGATGTGATGGGGGAAAACTAGACAAAATTAAAACGGGGTAAAATTAAAACTTACAATAAAAAAACATCTGACGACACAACACACCCACCCCACACACACATACTCCGGGGGCACGCGGCCGCACTCTGCACCTACTACTTTCTCTTGGTGTGCGTGGTATGTGTGTTTGTGTGTGTGTGTGTTGGAATATCCTAACTTCAATTACTATTAGCTTCTGTAAGCTTCGTCATTTAGAACGGGGGGTTTGCTGTTGCTGGTGTGTTCTGCTTGTGTTGCTGTAACGAGCGCCATTGTTTGCTCCACACCAGCACGCCTATTTAAAGGAAGTGTGTGGGAGGAGCAGAGGGGTGTCTCCCCCCCTCCTCCCCTCTCTTTTTTTGTGGGAGGTGTTCCCCCTCCCCCATATTTAACTATACACATTACAAATGTACAATAAGTTTAATTCGCTGAGTTCCCTTTGCGTCTGCTGCTCTTTCTCGTCCTGTCACAGCCGGTTGTTGTGTTTGTTTTATATGTCTCTGCTGCTGCTGCTGTTGCGCTTGTATCGGTTGTTGCTGTTGCTGTTGTTGTGTCTGGTAGTAAATTTCGAAGTAAGCGAAGGTTTGTTTTTTCTATCCTTGGGAGGCACAACACGGGGATGCGTTTGTGTGTTACGCGGGTGTGCGCCATCTCCTACGTGAAACCGAACAGGTTCCCGATCCCTGGCGGTAACGGTTTCTTCTTCGCGCGTCCTTGCTCTTGTTGGTCCTCTGTTGCCGGTAATAACTGATGCTGTGCTTGTGGTTGAAGTTGCTGCTGTTGTGGTTGTTGCTGTTGCTGTTGAAGCTGTTGAAGTTGTTGCTGTTGCTGAAGTTGCTGCTGCTGCTGCTGCTGCTGATGCCGGTGCATCATTTCTTGCAGCAGCAGCGGATATGGATCACTGTGCTGATGCAGCAACAGTTGCTGCTGCTGTTGTTGCTGATGTCGGTGAGGGTGGTTCTGTTGTTGCTGCTGGTACCGAGTGCTTTGATCACTCAGTTGCTGATTACGTTGATGCTGTGCCTGCTGCTGCTGCTGCTGCCGTGAGTGTTGCAACAGCGCTTGTTGTTGTTGCTGCTGCTGCTGCTGCTGCTGTAACTGCAACTGTTGCTGTTGCTGTTGCTGCTGCTGCTGCTGCAGGTTGTACAGGAGGAGAAAGTTCAGCAGATGCAAATCGTCGCACTATTGGGGAGAATCATCTTTCCCGTCGATCGGCGGCGGGGAAGTCAGGAACTTTCGCGCGTACTTTGGATAGTGCGTCTTTTCGTGCGCCTTCAGTATTGTCGAGCGCGAGAACGTCTTCCCGCACATGCCACACCGAAACGGACGTTCACCTGACGAGCGAAAATAAAAGGGGACATGCATTATTAGACGTAGAAATACAGAGGGTCGAATATACAGTGTGTGTCGGACAAATCAATTACTGGCTTGGTAAATGAGGGTTTTAATGCTTAGATACGATCGAATTAGAGGTTGATTTGAAGGTTTCAGTTCACCATTAATAATCTAAACAAATGTCTTAAGGAGTCAACTATATCATCGCAACACGATTGTAGCAAAGTTTTCGACACTTCATTGTTCCCTGATTGTTATAGTATGTTTTGCTCGTGAAATCTACTTCTTGAGGTTGACAATGTGCACCGATTCTACACTTGATTGGCTCATTCTTGGAATGTCCGACACTTGTACAATGCTGAAACGTTCGTCGTCTCGTTACGTACCTGTGTGGACGCGGCAGTGGTCCTTCATGTGATGCCGCAGCTTGAACGCTTTGCCGCAGTATTCGCACTTGAACGGCCGGTCGCCGGTGTGTACTGGCAGGTGCGTGATGAGCGACGTCACGTCCGGGAAGCTCTTGCCGCAGAACTTGCACAGCACCACATTGTTGCCCTGGTCGGACCCACCACCGGTAAGTGGATTGCCCCCGCCACCAACGACCGGCCCCAGCCCGAGTCCACCGACCGGCTGGGCCGCTAGTACCGCCGCCAGCTCCAGTTCTGCCATCGCTTCCGCCGGATCAAGCATCTGCTCGAGCGTCGGCGGCCCACCGCTACCCCGATGATGGCCGTAGTGTGGCGACGGTAGCTGCGAGGGCGACGGTGACTGGGCCTGCTGGGCGGCGAGCGCCACCTGCGTCAGCTCGTGCCGCAACGCCAGATGCGGATGGATCAGGTGCGTCGCCTCGCGGAACTTGAGCGACTCGAGCGAGTGCGAGAGGATGTGGCGGGTGAGCTTGTTCTGGTTGTGAAACGTCACGCCACAGTACATGCAGGTGTGCACGGGCAGACCGGCGGCTGCCGCTGCTGCCGCCACTGCTGCCACCGACCCACCGCCACCACCACCACCACCACCACCACCCGACTGATGGTGATGGTGGTGATGTGGCGGCTGGTGGTGATGGTGAGCGTGCGTATGGGGATGGTCCACCGCCGCTAGCAACCCTGGCGGACCTCCACCACCGCCACTGCCAGCACCACCGGACGACGACACGTTCCCACTGCTGCCGGCACTCGACGCGGTGCTGGTGGTTGGTCCCGAACTTTCCTTCCCACTAACACCACCACCACCACCACCGCTACCACTGCCAGCCGAACGACGGCCACTACTGAGCCCACCAACACTAACACCATCGCCAACGCTCCCGTGCGTGGTCGTGGTGGTACACAGGCCCAAGATTCCACTGTTGCCGCCGCCGCCGCCGACGCCACTGCTGCCGCTGCTGCTGTTTGCACCGACGGCACCGCTGCCACTAGCACTCATACCGGCGCTCACACCGCCAATGCCACCAACAACACCAATACCACCAACGCTTCCATGCAGCCCTTCCGACGCTTCCTGTAGGGAAGAACCAAACAAAAATCGGAAATGTCAACTTCTCGTTTTTCGTGTATGCAACACTATAGGCGTGTTATGTTATGTGTTTGGTGGTGTATAACTGTCTTGTAGAACATCTCTTTCTCTCTTTCTCTCCGTTGTGTTTGTGTTTTTTTATAAAGGCTGCTTATGATACTTGCTTATGATTCGTACTTTAGAAAGAATTTGTGTTTACTCTTGTTGCTGTTTGGGATATTTTAATGCAATGGTTTATTGTTTTCCTACTAAAGGCTTTGGAAAAGAGCAGTGGAGCTGACTTTTAGCTGAGAATATTTATGCTTTAGAGAAACAGCAAACAGGATACGCTGAGGCTATGAAGTTAGATGGTGGAGAGAGTCCGACGAAGGAAATAAGGGAAGAAGAGGAAGCGAAACAGGAAAGAAGATGAAGGATAATGGAATAAGATCGCGAAGAGGTAGAAAGTCGAACCAAACAAAAACAACTAGTAGCGAAGGGAAGTCTCTTAGAAGAAGTAGAGGAAGAAAACAAAACGAAATTTTACTTGTAAAGAAGATAAACAAACACACACACACACAC
>KZ063758.1:0-19335 GCA_002091835.1 Anopheles maculatus | reverse complement strand
AATCTGGGAAAGGGACGTCGAAAGTTTTCCCCCCCCCCCGTTGAGGCTGACAAAAGAACCACCTGCTTGGGAGGAGGAGGGTGGAGGTGGTGGGGGAAAGGGGGGAAATTTTGGGTGGCTTACGAAAAGTCGTGTTGCGTGCCGGGGATGGAAAATCGGGATGCTCCTGTTTGGCTGTGATAAGAGCTGTGTGTAGGGAAAATCTTCGCTCGTCGGCAGATGATGTGTTGCGTGATGAGTAGACGGTGGGCATGAATGCTTAAAAGGGATAAAAAGCGGTGGTAGATAGCAACGAGACTGTGCGTGTGTGTGTGAGAGAGACTGAGAGTGAGAGGGTGGAAAATGCCACGAAACAATGCTAATAGATCCGCTTCTATAATATATCCGCCCTTCAGATCCCATAAGCATTCAGTTGCTGCCAAAAGTGGCATCCCAAATGATTGTACGAGAACGGGTGGGACGGGGAAGAGAGAGAAGGTTTGAGTGAAATGTACCGTACCCGAGGGGAAAATGGGAAAAAGGTTTGGGAAATCTCTTACCGCGGAAAAATCGATCATACACTGCCGGAGAGTTGCGTGGCTGGCTGGCTGGCATCGTGCAAGATAGTGAACCATTTTCCCGGGACGAAGTGGCTAGAAACGATGCTTCACTGGGGAACCACCTCCCACCACCCCCTTCTCCGATACCCCGGTCACCAACATTACAAACCTATTTCGGTACACCGGAAAAACTCCAACCCCATTCTGAGCAGGACTTCAGCAAACGCAGCTCCACCGTACAGTTCATCTTCACATTGAAACACAACAACACATCACCGGTTGCTGTCTCGGTGGGCTGGTAGATTTCCACAGGTTTCCTTAGCCCCATAGGAAAAGAAAAACCTCCTCCCCCCACCCCTCCGCCTGTGTAAAAAGCTGGAAAAGCTTGAGCAAAAAATCAATAATCATCAAAAAGCCTCAAAAAGAGGCAAAGCCTACTACCACACACATGCTTCCCATTGACCCATTGGCGACGGTGGGTGTGTGGGGAGAGTGGTGCGAGGCGTTGTGGTAATGGTACCATTCGGATGCTGCACACCTTTAAGCTTACTTTTATTGCCGGCATTTCGGCGCTTTTTTGCTGTTGTTTTGTAAATAGAAGCAGCAAGTTGAGGTAAAGACCCGGGGAAAACCCATCCCCTGGCTGAAGTTGTTGTACTCTTTAGCTTTTCGAGAGCCTGTTGTTCTCGTCCTGTTGCTATTATTATTATTATTATTATCACTATTGTCGTTGAGCCGTTGTAAAGAAGTAGGGGGAAAGAAAAAAGCACCCGGACTTCGAAGGTTCGCTGATTAGTGTAGACCATGCTTTCTTCTATCATCGACCACGCTCTAACCGTGCTGGAGCTTTCATTTTCTGGGTGTGTGTGTGTTTGTTTTACCTTTTCGTCGTTTTTCTTTGGTAGTGAAAACCCAGCGAACAAAATACAAAGACGGAACAAGAAATGGTTAAAGATATTGTCCGATCAATTGGGTCGAGTTTTTTGGATTATATTTTTGTTCTGCCCCTGGGTTTGGGTTTGGCCCGACCGAAGGGCGAAAGGCCGACGGACGCAATTGGGAAGAAATTGCTTCCATCTAGATGAACTTATGGTTAAAAGGGACACACACACACACACACACACACACAGTTGAAGCGAGCGAAAGGAAACAATGCGAACATTGCTGGCATCTATTGTGTGGTTTCTCGACGTCCATTTTGTGCTGTGTTGGGGGGAGGTTGATGCTGTCATTGTGTCAGCAATTCGGGTTCGCGGCTGTTCTGGAGGACGCGCAACAAATAAGCTCCTTGCGGGAAGGATTCGTAGCTGGGCTGAAGAACAATGGAGCATTTTTTTTTCGTTTTTTGCTCTGTCTCTCTTCCTTGTTTGTTCGCGCATCATCTACCTTATCGTACAGCTTTATTTTTTTTTTCGGCCAAGTGTTCTTGCTCAGGATTGACGAATGATGATGATTGAGAATTGGATGGGGACAAACGCTGTAATGGTGATGTCCCGCTGGTTAGCTACAGCTCACTATGGGGCGGTACAGCACAAAACGCTGTTTGCAAGTAGCTAGCAAAGATGTGTTTTGTTCAAGAAGAATTTTTTTTTCTTTTCTTGCCACAACAGTACTTTAATGATGAACACACACTACGGATAGGTGTACGAATTTTTAGTTTTTCGTTTATTTGATGCTGTTTAGAGCAAGAGAAGCAGATATTACGTTCAAGTACTGGGCCCCTCCATCAACAACTGGGCGTCTCCATCGTTCAAGTACTGGGCGCCTCCATCAACAACTGGGCGTCTCCATCAAAATGTTATTATTTTTCTTCGGGTACGTGACACAGGGTGTGAATCGCTTAAAATTAAGGTTGTTTATTAGCAAGGCATCATTGTTTGAAATCCAATACAAAGAAATTTAACTAATTTTTAAAACTAACGTTGAAAATATGATATTATTTAACGTTGAGTGGTTCGAGGACCAAAAGGCCATATTCAGTTTTTTTTTAAATTGATAAACAATACAAGCCCTTCCGCTTGCTTCGTTACAGTATTGGGCGCCTCCATCTGTTTCTCTTTTTTTAAGAGTTCAAACGTTTTTATTAACTTTATACAAATGTTTGACCACCTTTGCTCAATAGTGCTATGTCCGTATCATACAAATGGTTAATACGCGTGTGTGTGTGAGGCATAAATGAGGCATTTGTTTGGGAAGATAAAGAACATTGGAGCCTGCGATGGAGTCATCGCAAGCGATGTACGTGTGAGTGCCGTCGCATCCTTGTAAAGAAGCTGATGGAATTACAAATGTGTGATACATAAAGGCGAAAGGAATAGAAAGAAAAGGTCTGCCAAATGATGATGATGATGATGGGCGACTAATAATGGAACAGCCAAGTCGGTGAATCAGGTCTCACTGCAATCAATAATTTAATATACTAATTGTAGGTCGTAAGGAAGACGGCTGGAGCGATCTCTTTCAGAGCGAAAAGTGAAGAAACGTTTACGCATAATTTTACCGTCCATATAAGAATGGAAATCGGGAAGAATGGTTCCAGTTCCAGCACGCACAGCACAACAAAATGAAAAACGTAAACCATTCCGGCCTGGGGTGAAAAATCCAAGCAAAATTGAAAGGCGCCCGTGACACAGTAGGCTCGACCGAAATTGTCTACCAGCCCGGGTAAATAAAAGCACCCAGCACGGGCTGTTTCGTCGCAGTGCTCACGTTTGGGGATTCAGTGCGCTCACGTTATCTGCTTCACTCCATTTGCACATTTTTCCAGCCAATGCATCATTACGGGAAAAGTACTTATCGAGCGCAAAAAGAAAAGAGGGATACACGCACACAAGCAACAACACGCAAAACAAGTAGAAACGGGAAGCCAACTCCAGGGTTTTATTTTTTTTTATTCTCTACTTGGGCTGCTCCATATATACTCACCGTACAGTGAGGTTCTAGCCGTTCAACAGCGAACATAAAAGGATGAAGGAACGGTGGCACCGATTCGGCTGCAGAGGATTCTCTCCTTCAAGCACGGTTCGTGCGTATGTGTGCGATTATGCGATTACCAAGATCACCATTTTGCCTTTTTTTTTGCCCCCGGTTTTTTGTTGTTGCGTACAGCAAACCTGAAGCTCAACGCTGCTGTGGAAGATAGAGAGGAAGCCGGGAAGCATTGGGAACGTCAAATCCGTCGATGTAGGATGTAGAAGGTACAAATCATCCGGTAGTGTGCCGGTTGGTATATTTTTTCTGTTTTTTTTTGCTCTGGTGACGCCCGTGATGGGGGATGAAAAATAGGGATCATGATGACGAATAAGTCGATTGCGATTGACGTTTCGCTTTGTTGTTTGGCTCTTTGTCCCGCACGTTACCTGGACCTTGGTTTTTGTTTTGTTGCTGCCGAAGAACGAATGCACATCAAATCCAATCGCAATGGTACACACGCTTTTATTGAACTTGATGGTTGGAAAATCGATGGAAAATCGGAAGAAAACGCATCCGTTTGGTTCATGTAACAAATCAGCTACGTTCGACCCATACGTGCTATCGGAGCTACTGGTGGCGAGTTTTTACAACTTGAAAAGAATATTTGTTCTCCGATTTGCATACTTTAAGGCGTTCTGTTTAGTAGTGAAGTCGTGCCGTACATCTTTCGGTGTAAAAAAAAAGCTTACAGTCAAATTCTTTTCCTTTCGTTTTGTCCTAAAGAATCGCCAAGTTTTGTGTCGGTTTGTTTCCGTCTGAAATGACATACGCCTTGCCAGATACAGAGTGCTAGTGAGCGTTGTCCGCTACTCCATTTTGAGCCTGCAAAAACCTGCAAGACCGCACCTGCTAATACCGCCACTATGGACAACTTTGAGCGAATACTGGTCGATGTTGACTGCAGCCGGTATGAAGAGGACGCATTTTCGCTGCTGGACAAATCGCGCGATGTGAACATTGTGCGCGACCTGCGTTCGTCGACCGTGTCCGCGTTTGATCAGTAAGTGCACGTACTTAAGTTGCTTGGTGATGGTGTGTTGGGTGGCCGAATTTTGGTACACGCACTCGCTAACTGTCAATCTAATGTTTTCACAAGAACGAGCTTCCCGCAACTTAACATCTCATCCCGGACGCAACTGAAGCAGCAGCTATTCCGCGAACAGATCAAAAACAGTGAACCGGGACCACGGTCGATGGTGACTTCGCCGGGACCGCCGGTACTGTCGGTGCGGCTACCGCTCGAAAACATTGATATTGAGCTGCCGAAGAAGGTGCTGCAGGTGGAGACGAAGCTCGAGAACCCGACCCGCTACCACGTGATCCAGAAGCAGAAGACGCAGGTGCGCGAGTACGTGACGGCGGCCCTGAAGCTGACGAAGCAGAACCTGGTTCGAGAGTCCTGCCGGCACACGCGGCTTATGATTCTTGGCCGGCTGTACGATTCGTTCATTAGCACCAAACCATCGTCCCAGCAGCCGGGTGGAGGACAACCACCGGCCGCTGTCGTCAGTCCGGCCGGGACTTCCAGCACCGGAGGCGTCCCACTGTCCAACACAGGCATGAACGGTCAGGGCAAGGTTATGAGCGGCTCGGGAACGTCCAGCACCATATCGTCCATGTCCACGGGAACTCCGTCCGCGACGCCCACCATCGAACAGCAGCAAGAATGGCGGCTGGAGATGAAGCTATCCTGCCGCTTCGGCAACAAGCTGTACAAAACGTTCGTCGACGAGTTCGACTACGTACGCGATCTGCTCGGGCTGATCCGGTTCGAGATCCCGAAGTGGGTGTTTGTGGTGTCGGAGTTTGAGGATGAGATCTCGTCGTACGAATGTAATCGGGCAGCCCGGGCCGCCCAACAGGCGGCAGTGGCGGCCGTATCCGCCGACCAGGAATTTCTCGCCCGGCCAGCAATCGCCGGCGAGAAGGGTTCCAAGCACGAGAAGTTTATCGAGCCGGAGGTGCGCGACCGGATCAAGAAGGACAATCACAATTGCAGTAGGTATTCATGCCGGGACGCGCGGACGAGTGCGCCCGTTATCGAACTGTTTGTCGGATAAGTTTGTACAGTGCCGTAACGTATCGTGGCGTGCTATCTGAAGCGAACACTTTGATGATGATCAACTTTTGAGGGGGTTTTCTGTTAAATAAGTCGTCCAGAGCATTCTTAATCGTTTTAACTCTTGCATTTCCGGTGTTTTCATTGGGATGGGTGACTAATGTTTTGCTAGCGGCCAGGAAGACTTCTTTCCGGCCAGCGGTGCCTTTTTGTTTTGATGTTTTTTCTTCCCATTTTTGTTTTGGAAGTAAAGGAGTCTGGTCGTTGTGCGAGCGGTTTCGGACGAGCAGTGTTGTACTGTGCACAGTCTATGAAGATTCACCGTGAAGGAGGCAGAAGGCGATTCAACCGAAGAGTCCACGTGCTACAAGAAATGTTCTGTAGTTGGCAGCTTGGATTTCTGGAGCTACGAACAGAACTTCAAAATCATCCGGTTGGTGCTTGGTCCTCGTAGATTTCGTTGGGCTACCCTCAAGAAGACAGAAGACAATTAAACCGAAGAGTCCAAGAGATGCTCATCAGTTAGCAGCTTTGAGGTTGCAAATAAAACTTCAAAATCATCTGTCGAGATATCGGCTAGCCGCGTCAATGTCTAATAGCTTCCCCGTGTAGAGGAATATCACCAAACAGATAACCTCCAAATGGCAACCGGCAACCGACAAAGTGGTTGATGCTATCTGCTCTTCATCTCTCTCTGTTATTATTGCCCATTTGGTTGGTAGTCGTTGGTACCGGATCGGATCGGTTTCCAGTTTCCATCAGACGAGTGCTCTCGAGAGCACAAACAACAACTGGTAACATGCGTAACGTCGTACGCGTTCAAGTACAATTTTCAAAACACAAGACCAACAAAAGACGGGAAGGCAAACAACACAGCAACTCCGGTACTGCAGAAATTGGAAAAACAACTACTCCCAAAAGCCAGATTGAAGTTCAAGATGATGAAACATGCCTACGTAAATAGACTGTTCTGTGTTTGAGCCGTGTCCATGTGTGTGTGTGTGTCCACGTCATCTCTCCAAGGAGAACCCGTTTTTATCGATTCTAAATTAGGTTTTTGCGGCTGTTTTCTCGTTATTTCTTTGCTCACCCTCAAGAAAACCCATTTATGCGAGCGTGCGTATTTTGGCGGGAACAACAACAAAAGTGGTTTTTGCTAGCATCCCCAGTCTAAGTGACAGGAGTGTTACAGTGTGGGAGCACCCAGCAGGGCCAGCCCTGCGAAGACAAAGAGAATGGTCGATACGTGGTGCGATCGCTTCCGCACATTACTTTGGCCCAGCACGTCATTGACTTGGCGATGTTTCGCGCCGGTACCCGAGCGGTGCCAGTGGACGGCGAACGGCAAACGGGCCTGAAGTAGATTGGGTTACATTGCTATTTCATTATCGCGTTTCATCGCGGTCTCGTCGAAATGAAATGAAACGAGACGGGCCGGCATCATCGGTTGGTTTCGTACGATAATTCTACGAGTCTGCTGCCTGGCGCGTGTCATCTGCCGCGCAACATCTGTGCAGTTACAATACGGGTTTCAGGTTTCGCTCGGTTTTCCAATCTTAAGCTCTCGTTACATTTAATTTGCTCTCTTTTATTTGTCCGTGCAGCAGCAGCAGCTGCTGCTGCATCGGGATCTGGTTGGCACGTTGCCAAATGGGTCGCCAAGTTCGGGAAAGGCAAGGCGGGTAGGTGTATCGCGTTACAGAGTTTCTTTTACAGGGATTTAAGTTCGTTGTTTGCGATTTAATTGGAGCCGGCACACAAGTGTATTTTGTATGCATTTTAATGTAACATTTAATATATTTTAAAACTGAAAACCCTTTTTCTTCAGCCTCCATTCCATTACGCAAACAAACACACACCAGCAGAGGTGAAAGTGTAAAGTAACTTGACTGGCACACATTGCAGTCGGCGCACACAACACTACCGCACAATGAGCCTGACAGCTCGAGGAAATTAATGTGTCCCTAATGAAACTGCGAACCAAACAGTGTCGCTATCTTTCGCTGTCGACCGTAATGGTGGTTCGCACTTTTACGCGATACTGTGGCGTGACCCGCTATTTTGCAATTTGTGTGCGATTTCTCCAGCGTACCGTAAAAGGCGGCACCACGGTTACACAGCAGACACACACACACACAAAATCAAAGCAAAAAAGCACACAGTTTTAAAAAGGGCACAGTGTAACATGCGGCCGCCGGTACTGGGGTGATGTCCGTCTGATATTACTTTATCTTGAGCGTCACTTCAACGCTCCCTGTGCGGTGAATCATGTGGAAACCACCATTTTTACTGCTTACCCGACAGCCGACTGGACAGCAGTGCGGTGCAGCACCACGTACGTTTCTTTTCAATTTCGAATTTAATTTCTAAGCATCTGCACGGTTGTGTATGTCGCTTATAGCACGGTCGCTCGATGAGTTTTGTTTTGTTTTATTGCTGTACGGGAACACGACATAAATAAAACTGCTGTCACAGTGGTAGGACGAACAAAACAAAAAACAAAAAAAATGGCAGACAAATTGGAAGGCGTGGACTTGGCGAACCTGGACGATCTGTTTGTGGTGGGGTGTCGGACAAAATGACATTACATGTGGCAATGCGATTTTGTAAATCGTTTGGGATGAATGACTGTACAGAGTGTGCTCTTTATACTCGAGTCCTTTTGTGCATTTCGGTCAAGGTTTTTAGGTTACGGGTTAGAGTTTAAAACGAGACATTGTATTATGCTTTATTAAGTGAAGTAAATGCATCACTTAAGTTATTGTTTTAGATAACCATAGAGATCTATGAGCTATTCAATTACTTTCCAAGTAGAATCGTTTGATTGATTTGGAGAATATCGCATTAGAATTATAGCACAGGACTCTAGTCGTTGATGTGCTCTCGTAGTACTAAATTATGATGAAGTTTGAACTGACTTTGCAACCCTAGGTAGAGTGAAGTCAAGGATGCTAGATAAAATCGGCATTTCTAAGGCAAAGAACCACCACAGAAGTAACACAACTTTTTGGTAAATTATTATATAAATTTGTTTTGACTAATCTAGATTTTGTTTTAAGAACATCGTATTAGAATTATGTCAGAGATCCATAGTTGTAGAAAGGAGGCGACATAGTTCTAACTTAAGATGATGATAGTTATAGCTCGAGGATAGTTATGGCAGGCCCAGACCTCTCGAGGTTTCAGAATCGAACGGAGGAAAAGTTTGATATTTTACTACGAATCACAATTTCATCCTGGTGTGCTTTGCCTAATCTAGGGCTTTATGAGTTATACGACGACTTCCCTAAGAGTTGGAGCTCGAGGAGGCCTTCTGAATATGCCTTGGAAGGGTTAGAGAAGATCTAAATGGTGATGGATTGATGTTGTTGATAGCTGGTCATCTATAAGCGGTTCAAAGGATTCCTACAACAATATTGATAGACATTTACATTGCTCTTACTTCATACTTTCTTGCTCTTAATACAAGAATCATACAAGAGTACTCCTTTTCCAGAGTCTGTTTACTTAGCTCAGGAAACTATTCTGGGGTGTACGAATTGTCTATGTCTTCTTCTTTCTTGGCCTAACGACCTCTTAGGTCATGCCTGCCATTTCTGGCTTACTAGACTTATTGTTACCGCATAGTTGGATAGTAAGTCCTCACTATGGGGGAACGGCCCAGATGAGACTTGAACCCCGGTCCTGCCGTGTGAAGACCGGCGCCGCTGTCGCATCTACCACCGGGCCGCCCCGAATTGTCTATGATTGTACTAAATTAAGATGGAGTGTTATCATCAGTTACCGATGTAGAGACGCCCTGCTATAACTCCTCCAAATGTATAACCATCATTAATACATTGCATCTGATGGATCAGTTCGCTTTCTTCGCTTCGGCGTCAGATTATGGTCGTGGTTCCAAACACCTGTTCTACCGATTTCTCCAACCTGCCTGGTACCAAACAGACTAGCTAAGAGTGTTTTGACAGTTTCTCGATTGTTTCCTCGATTATGATTGTCCCTGGGGAAACGGATGCTCCATTAGACGAACGTTTGGTAAATACTGCGAGCGCTACAAACCTTCCCGCAAATCTAGACACTTTAGTATCGCCTGTCAGTTTTGATATGAAGTTTACCTATTCTTCTGGTATAATTTATTGTACCAAATAGAAAAAAAGGTGAAACAAGAGCTACAAAACAAACAAGTGTCTAATAGAAATCTTGTGGCAGCGAGGACACACCGAACGAGATGGGAAGATTTATAGAAAGCGACATGATTCATGAAGTTGGCCGCGTGTGTCCTTTGAGACGCGAACCAACCGTGGTCGTGGTGTCGTCTTAGCGCTGTCCTGTGCCCCGTCGTGTCTATCCTGCGGCAAAGGCTCACACCGTACCGAACCAAAGCATAAATCCAGAGGCGCGCGTCTTTGTTGTTCCCACCTGCTACCGGGAAACATTCTCGCTCGTGGCTTTGCTTTATTTATTTGCTCATTTTCTCATCCTCCACGGTGGACAAGGTGCAGAAGGCCAATCCTCAATGGGGAAATAATTATTTTTAATGATGATCATATTTTACCATTAATTATGTGTAATTCATTTTCCTGCTGCGTGCTTTGCTGGATGATGTGTTTGTTTTTGTGTGCGTGTGTGTGTGTGTGTGTGTGTGTGTTACGATGGGACCGTTCTCCTTATTGTTTTCTTTTCCTGTGGTTGTGCAACTGTTGAAAATCGCGGCAATTGTGCCCCGGGATTCGGACTTTCGGGCGAGGTTAGTGCGAGTGTTTTCTTTTATTACGATTGTCTGGTGTCAATTGGTCAATTTTGTGTTGAAGGTGAAACTAATTTATGAAGTGAGATGAATCTAGAGAGAGAGAGAGAGAGAGAGAGAAAGAGAGGAAAAGCTTGAATGGAAGCATTGTGGTTGCTAGAATTGTTGTGGGAAATCTTGAAGTATGGACTTAATCAACTTGAAGTATGGACAGGCGATACAAACTTTATACCACCTTCAAGAACTACGACTTTTGACGCTTGTGGTGAAAAAAAAAAGGAAGACACGCTCGGCTTTCTAAAGTTTTCTCGGGCCGTCCACATGTACAGAGGAAATCCAAATGCTCCAAATGGTAGCTCAATAAGATATTGGATTGGCACTCGACTGGTACTAAACGGTGAGTTTTATCGCCAGATAACTAAGTGAGTAAACAGCTAAACTACGCGAATGTTGCGCCTGAAAGTATGCAGCACGCTTCACCTATTCGGATTTATATTTTTAATCACAAGCTCCAAAGAATTAGAACAACATTGAAGGTCGATCAAAGACATCTTATTACAAAAACTCAGACTCAAAGTGCGTGTTTACTTTTCAGTACAACACATTCGCCCCAAAAATAGTAACACGGTGAGAATTTTTCACCGTAGCACATCATACAGCGTCACCGCACACAGCTTCCCACCGCAAAACAATCGATCATTTTTCGCACGCGTGCGTTCGTGTGTGTGTGTTTGCGTGTGTGTGCATTTTCCTTCCTTCACCATCCACCATGTCCCCTTCCTTCCCCGGTCCCGTTTGGTATGTGCTGTGCTCGTTTTTCCTTCAACTCGAACATAAAAGAAATGTGATTGCGCGCGCTCGTTTCTCGGGCTCGCGCGATGTGCAAGAAGCGAGTGTGCCCCCGAAATTGAATTATACCCCTTTTTTTGCTTTAACCACACCACCACTCGTTCCCAAAGGCCATGAATAGGCCTTTTGGGGGAGAGGGATGGTACCACCGGGTCGGTAATAAAGCAAAGAGCGAAATGTTGCCGGCATTTCCTTCCCCGGTTGTACGCTCGCTTCCGCGCTTGCCGTGCCTGTGTTGACAGGTAGCGGAAAGGTCAACGCAAACAAGAAACGATATTTACAAAACTCCGATTCGTTGACGTGCAGCGAGGGCGAAATGTGGCAGGTACGAGCCGATGATCGTACGGAAGCCATGATGGTCGTACCTCAATCTCCAGACTTCCGTTTGTGTGTACGGGACGGAGCAAAAAAAAAAAAAACCCCCCGGAGGCAATATTTTTGGCCCAGGTTGTCGCCAAGATGATGTGTGGCTCACACCGTTGGCTGTCGGCTTGGGGTCGGAGGTTCCGGGATGTGAGTCCTGATGGAAGCGTTGCCACGCGTTGCCAGAGACTTTTTGGTTGAACCTTCATAATGATGCGTATCGTTCGCACGTCGGCAAGGAATGTTGGCATCGGTCGGGCGATGGTGCTGGAATTTGTACCGTATTTGCGAAACGGCTAAACCGTACGTATCGTACCCCGGGTAACAAATGGTGGCAATACTAAGATCATTAGGTGAAAATTTCTATTTTAAATAGAATTAATTTTTCTTGCTGATTGCTTTCGATTCGTATGTTTACACATCTCGTCTACGTTTCCTACAGCGAGCAGTAAGCTGAGCGCTGGATGTAAATAGTCTCATAATGTTAAGCATAATTTTAGGCGCTAAGTAAAAACGCCCAGGGGTATGCAATTCACACAACAAAAAGGGTAAAGCGTAAGGTTTTTATTTAGAATTAGCTGTCGTAATCCGATATCAGGGCTATCCAACGCAATTCTAGAGACTCTAGGTTGTATGTACAGAAACCTCTTGTGGAAAGCCTGTTTAAGGACTCTTCTTCACACTGTGTTATCAATTTTATAGAGTCCTAAGGGTCTGTTTTGGAGTATGGTGAGATAGTATATCTTCGAAAATGTTGTGGTTCACAAGGTCCAATAAGTATCCCGCTGCTATAATGTTGTTGGTGTACAATTCATGTCTCTTTTAGTACTTCAAACCCGGCAACTTGTTTCTTACGCATGTGGTTTAAATTGACTTCCAGCTAAAAAGACGCCAAGGTTTAAATCAAGGGCATAGTCAATATCTGGAATAAAATCTGTGGACCAAAGCGAGTAACATTAGCATTTTTGAGCAGATGTTTTTGTTTTAAGTAATCGCAAAATCTAGGATAATCAATGACGGAATACTGATCAGCTAGCGGCATTAAAAGTACTTCAAAACCTAAGAACTTCAACTACTTTTGAAATGTATTTAAAATTCGTTAGATCCTTCATGGAATGGAACATGATTTTCTTCACATCAAAGCTGGGTACGCGAACGAACAATTAGCTTCGAGTGGTGTACCCATTATCAACCTCCGGATGCTGTCGCCAGCTCTGTGGACAAGCACCTGTGAACCTTCGTTGTGTACTGGCTGTCGTTACTATACGCCCGGTGTTGGCCCTCCTCATGTTGCTGCAGTTGATTGAAATCAGCCAAACGTATGTGTGTGTGTGTGTGTCTCATCAAATGAGGGAACGTTCCTAGGAGATGTGTGGAGGGGTCCTGTGAGTCGCTGCTGTGTTTTAGCATAATTAAATGTATCAGCCCAGAAGCAATTAGAGCGACCACTTGACACATTGCTTATCGATGGGCGTGCTGTAAGTAAGGGAGAGGATGGGGGGAGGGGTGAGGCATGGTGAGGGAGCGGGGGGCACATCTTGAAAATGGAACGCATTAGCAGCTCGCAGGCTAGCCTTGCTGACGCTTCAAGCACTCAGTACTCGCAACTGACCCAACAATGTACCACGGGCAAAGCAAACCCCGCCAGAGAGTGTGCAGTGAGTGTGTACGCGATTTTTTGTTTTAGGAAGTCAGTATGGGCAAGAGGGAAGGGAGGGGGAAGCGAGCGAGTATGCGAGAGTTGGTAGATGAAAATTTGCATCTCCAGTCTCACCCTCCACCTTTCCCTTTCCCTGTTTGCCGACCAACCTCTCACCGAGCTGCCTTTGTGTGGCTTTACCATCAGGGTGGTGGTCATTATTTTGAGCTTTTCCGTTTTAGCACGGAGTGTTTGGGACAGAGCGGGCGGATTTTCCTGCACGGGAACAGCGAGGGGAAATTAATGCTCCGCTGGCATCAGGTGCCACGTGACCGGTGGTGAAGATGTGCCCACCGGAAGTGGGCTGGCGGTGGATTTTAACTTTTACCCACGTCATCAACGCTCGATGAACGACTACGTGCTTGAGGCAGGTGCGATAGAGTACTTGGGAGAGAGAGAGAGAGAGAGAGAGAGAGAGAGAGAGAGTGAGAGAGGGCGAACGAAAAGGGAGAGGGAGAGTACTTGTCAGCCAGGTACCCTGGGCGTCCAGCTACAGTGGGAGCAATAGTGGGTGGAATTTAAAGTCGGCAAAACAAAGGAACATGGTTAAATTTTACCTTTTGCAGTTAAGTTGTGGTTAAAGCGAGTAAATCTGTCGTCAACAACACTCTCATGGATCAGTTTCCATGAGTTGGACGAGTGCAATAAAATCCTCTGTTTTATTGGAGAAGGTTTAAAGGATAAAAAAAGGACAATTGGAAGATTTTATTTGTACAGTCACTCGTTCGTATTGAACAAGGAATAGTGACTTGTTTTACGGATTTGCTAATGAATCCTCGTGATGAATCCCTTATCGTTTAGTGAGTCTTTATTGGATTTAAGTTATAACTAAGGAGTTTTGGAAATAAGAAAGACTTTGTGGCGACTAGGTGACGTCTCAAAAGCACCTTTAAGGATTAGGATCCTTGCGAACGCTTCATATCTCTGTAATGACTAGTGCTCACCATTTAGGATTACAAGTATCTGGCATCAATTCATCCATTTTGTGACTCAAAACAGAGGCACAGTGTAATAAGTTAGGACTCTTAGATAGAGGATGCCTAAATGGGACGTATTTGGAGATATGATTTCTTGTGTCCCAATATTTATTTTATTTATTTTATTTCTACCTGGTTTCCCACTCATATCTTGTGAGATAAAATTCTTTTTCTACAGATTCCAATATCTGAGGTCACTAGCAACTCTTCTACACACTTTTCTGGGATTCAAATTCTGTTTAGTGCTGTTTCGCTAACGACATGTTACTCTGTAACTCTATCGCACTCATTCATTCTTGTGGAACTGTTGACTACTGAGTGTTAGAAAATTCAATTCGCTTTGACGATTATCTACTCTTTTACTGAAGTATACTTTTCTTTTTTTTAATATGACAAACCTGTTACGAAAACTCTCCATGGTTCAGCAAGTCAATTTGTAAGATTTAACTCGCACACACTTTCTCAGAACGCACAGTCACAGAGCACGCTGTCATGCTTTGCTGTCATGTACGATTGAGCTCCATTCTTCCATCAGCCATAAGCGTCGGCACAATCGAAAAAAAACGCCATCCAAACGTGTCGATACAGTACCAGCAGGTTTTCCCGGAACCGTTTAGTGCCGTTCATTTCGTTCCATTAGGAGAGCCAACGAGCGGACGGACCATTTCCAATGAAACGCTCATTGTGCGCGTGGGCAACGCTGTTGCGCCCGGATGTAGACCACAAAACTCCGCCCCCCCTCCCCCCCAACCCGCACCTCGTATGTAATGCAGTTTGCAACATCACCATGCTCCTAATGAAATCAACCGCCGTACTCTTGCCGGGTTCGGAATGGGAACACAGGAGAACCCATTTTGTTTGAGGTCGTTTAAAAAGGAGATACCGATTTGCTGCGTTTTTGATTGGCTTTTGTGGCGAAGGGAAAGGGATGCTGGTGGGGCTTTCCCCATCGGCGTATAATGTATGCCGATAGAAAACGAGCGAGAATTTCCATGTTGGGAACGATTGCTCGGTGTCTGCTGCCTACGGTTTCGATCAATTTCCATCCATTTCGCTGCATATTTGCATTTTGATTTCGGTGAAATTGAATTGCAATCATTTGCAATCGAATCGATGGGGTGGATGCGATGGGTATGGGGAGGGACGGGATGGGAGGGGTGGTAAGGGTGTAATAGGAAATTCTTAACCATCCGTAGCCTGCCGGTCATAGGCCGTACGAGGGAGTTTGGAAAATGCATACGTAAAGTCGTAATCTAATCTTCTTTAATTTATAACCTTTTTCAGGGACTGATCGTGAGAATAACTTAAAGGAAATTTCCATTCTTGTACCTGATCCTTTTGTTTGTCTTAATTCTGATTGGTTCAAACTATGGAAAATTCCTGTTGCCATTTGATATAATTATTTTCCCTAATTCTGATTGGTTGTTGGCGATGGCTCGTGTAAGGTTTTAGTTTTCTATCTAGACATTCTTTTGGATTTGATGGATATTAAGTCTGTGCGTTAATAATCATGATTCGACCATCATTGCACTTGCTTCCTGGATTCTGACCTTGAGCAATACACGTGACTTTATTCGTCTGTGGACCTCAAATAGAACGTGTGAACTAAACGTGACTTATTCGGTGTGTGTTTATGATTTCGCAACATGCGGGAGGTTTCGACACCTTAAGGTTTTCTCCAGATTGCAATACTTTTACCGTTAAAAATTTACTATAAAACAATGAGAAACCCCTTCTTGACTCATTATGTACTATCGCACGAGATTTTACAGTTGTCCAATTGATTTTGATAACATATTTTTTTAAATAAATATCTATGATTTTTGTTGCACCGAGACTTGGTGGGGGTAAAATCGACATCCTGGCGGGGTAAAACCGACAGCATGAGAGGTGATTACTACACATCATACAATGTACAATACAGAGCAGAACAAACAATATTCTTCTTTTGTGATTTCTGATGTTTTTTTTCTGATGAGAAAGGTTTTACTTACTTTCTTGTGGTATTTTTCTGGTTCATTTTCATTGCTTTAAAGTTCTTTGTAGCTTTGCCCTGATCAAACGTTGTTCATGAAAAGTGGAGGTAATTTCTGCTGCCTTTATGGAACGACGAACGACGGAAGAGATAGCAGGCCACCGAAACAACTTCAGACCTAAGGTGACCTGCTGTCGGAATAAGGATGGAAATCTGGTCAGTTACCAGCCAGAGGTCCTCTCGCGATGGGCTCAGTACTTTGATGAATTATTAAATGATCAGTTCAACGAACAGCTAGAGGCTCCACTAGCAGATGATATCATGCTACTGCCACCTAGCATTGAAGACACACGAAAGGCCATCCGTCGGCTCAAGAACAACAAGGCACCAGGTACCGACGGAATAGAAGCCGAGCTGATCAAAAACGGAGGTGCAGCACTCGAACAGGAAATTCATCAAATCATTACTGAGGTATGGGATAGCGAATCGATGCCTTGTGATTGGAATCTCGGCATCATCTACCCCATATACAAGAAGGGAGATAGGCTAGAGTGCAGCAACTACAGGGGTATTACGGTGTTGAATACCGCCTACAAGATTCTCTCCCTAGTTATACAAGACAGGCTTGTCCCATTCGTTGAAGAGATAGTTGGAAACTATCAGAGAGGATTCCGAAACGGAAAATCAACCACTGACCAGATATTCACCATGCGGCAAATCTTGGAGAAGATGGCGGAACAGCAGCTACACTCCTACCATCTCTTCATTGATTTTAAAGCCGCATACGATAGCATAGCCAGGGTAAAACTGTACGACGCAATGAGCTCATTTGGAATCCCGGCCAAGCTTACCAGGCTTGTACGTATGACGATGACCAACATCACATGCCAGGTGAAGGTGGATGGAAAACTCTCAGGGCCCTTTGCTACCACCAAGGGTCTGCGCCAGGGAGACGGGCTTGCTTGCCTCCTATTCAATCTGGCGCTAGAGAGGGCCATCCGAGACTCGGAGGTGGAAACTTCGGGGACCATCTTCTATAAGTCACTCCAGATCTTGGCATACGCTGATGACATAGACATCATTGGTTTGAGGCTCTCCTATGTAGCAGAAGCTTACCAAAGGATCGAGCATGCGGCACTGAACCTCGGGTTGGAGATCAACGAGGCAAAAACCAAAATGATGGTGGCACCACCAGCGGCCCTGCTAACAAACACTGATTTACGCAGGGGTGATGTACAGATAGGTGATCGCACCTTCGAGGTCGTCCAAAACTTCACCTATCTGGGTTCAAAAGTCAGCACCGACACCAACATAGACGTTGAGTTGCGCGCAAGGGTGCTGGCTGCCAACCGGTCATACTACAGTCTGAGGAAACTTCTCCACTCAAAATACCTGTCGCGACGGACGAAGCTGGGACTGTACAAAATCTTTATAGTCCCAGTACTCACATACGCCTCTGAGACATGGACTTTGTCCAAAACTGACGAAGCCCTCTTAGCCGCGTTCGAGAGGAAGATGCTCAGAAGGATTTTTGGCCCCGTATGTGTGGAAGGACAATGGAGGAGCCGCTACAACGACGAGCTCTATGAGCTGTACGGTGATCTTACCATCGTGCAGCGAATTAGGCTCGCCAGGCTCCGGTGGGCTGGTCATGTCATGAGAATGGCACCGGACGACCCAGCCCGTAAAGTCCTTTTAGGCCGTCCACATGGACAGAGGAGGCGTGGTAGGCTCAAACTGAGATGGAGTGATGGCGTTGAGGCGTCCGTCAGAACGGCCGGGATAATGGATTGGCAGACGACGGCGCTAGACCGTGAGCGGTATCGAGGATTGTTGCAGCAGGCCAAGACCGCGAAGCGGCTGTTATAAATGCTATTATAACTTGTATGTAATATTTAATGCTTTTATGCAATGTTCTAAAGTAATTCAAACTTGTTTTCAATGCAGTTTGGTTTGATATGCTACACGACTTGGAGAACAAAGTGTCTACTTGTTTTATTAAGTTATGTTTGAGATTTCTCTGATAATATTTTTTATTTTTCTATGTTAACTTTTCTCTGAACAATATTTTACTCTTTGATGCATTTATTGCCTTAAAAATAATAATCCTTACCTTCGTATGTTTCGTAAATAGAAAATATATCTCCTCTCTCGCATTAACCATCCTAGCAGCTAGTGCAGCAAGAGATTGTCCCAAAAAAGGACAAGAAAAGGCCCCACTACATCTAACCGTACCGGCGATTCTATTGGCACCGCATGCTAATAAAGCCCCGTGTGCCGTGTCTGCCTTTATTTTCTAAATTATTTGCCCAAGCAATGTAACTTGTCGAAAAACAGGGGGAAAATCCTTCGGGTTTTTGTTTTGCTTTTGGGTGCAAGGGCAGGATGTAAATTTGATGGGTGGCCAAACCTCCCCGAAAAACGAAATGTAAATGCTGCTAACCTGTCCCTGCTGTCTGTGCTTACCCTTTGTGCCGGTGTTTCTATAGCGGAAGGTTCAAGCTATCTAATGTATACATATTTATGTTCAATGGTTGGGTTCAGCGTCATGTTGGATGATTTTTGTGTTGTTTTTATTTTACTCTCTCGCTCCTTTTGAATTTTACGAAACATTTGTTTACGGCAAGCAGAAGCAGCAGTTGTCGCCGTTCTCGTTGTTGGTTGCCATCTTCCGCGAACAAGTTTTGAGAAATAATCGAGCAAAGAGAATTTTTGAGAGCGTCCAGTGTGGTGAAGGGATGTTTCCATTAAATTGTACAAAATGGTAAAGAAGTTAAAACTTTTTTTTTTCTCGATCATGCAATCATGAAGCGTCATAGGGTAACCTTAACCGCTTTCAACCTAATCAAACTTTCGATTTCAACAAGGGTTCGATATGGATTATAGTTGTGATTCCCGTACCTTACCAGCTACAGCGCTATAACCACTGTCCGCATTAGTTTTACCAATTGTGATAGTTTATAGTTTGAAGAATATTTATGTGCTTTGCCTATCTTTTTCCGTGTCCCAAATATAGTAAAGTAGAACACTTTAATAGGCGATGTACGATGTCCCTATTATGGTTCCGCTTGGTTCCGCAGTTTTCCGGTTGGTTGAATTGTTTGCGAGCTTGTGCTGTTGGTCGTGGGAAAGGGGGGGGGGGGGGGGGGGGGGA
>KZ063757.1:6520-22593 GCA_002091835.1 Anopheles maculatus | reverse complement strand
CGACGGACGGATTTTCCTTTCTGTGCACAGTCTGTACTGCTCTTGCAAGCGATTGTGTTTCTCTTCTCTTTTTCGTAACCACGTGTGTTTGATAGAGAGCAAAAGGACTGTTTCGATGCAGCAAAATGTATCCTTTCTATCTGTGATTGCGAGGGAGAGCGTGAAAGGGATATAAAGAAGAGAGTAAGGGAGAGCGAGCGTAGTTCGTCCTTATTGTTATCCTTTCATCAACTATGCCGTCCGTCTCTCTTTGTTGTTTTTAGCATACATCTGCGTGCCATATCATGAAATGGAATTGAGATTTGTTATTTAAAATTGTATTGGAAACCGCAACTGGATCATCCAAAAACGTTTTTCTAGACATGATTAGCCCATTGGAGGCTTTCATTCTAGTAACTTCCTCTTCAACTTCGTCAGTTCTAGACAGAGTTCAATTCGCTACTCAAGAGTACTGAAGCTAAAATGTCAAAGCTAGATGCTTAGAGAGTCGAAAAAGTTCCCACGGCGAGCGCAAGCTCTAACAGTTGAAAGCAGAGAAAGTTACCGCGTCTTTAAAAACCCCCTCTAACAAGTTAAACTTATACATTTAATAAAGTAAGGTCGTTATTTAAACGCGGAATTTTTATTTGGTCGTCGAGGAGCCGACGAGGTTGCATTCGCAACAGTTGGATAGCTTCACCCTTGGGTGTAATCTCAATATCTACTTTGTTGTCCTTGATGACTTTTGTTCCCTGATAGCCAAAGATTTTTGAAGTCTGACTCTTGGCCCGTCAAGCTTCACTAATAGCTATGAAGGAACGGATCGGATAATATTTGATACCGGTTCTGTTGTGTGAAAGGTGTTTAGGGAAGACATTCTAGTAGGACGTTAAACCAGCCCACAAAACCCTTTCACCCTTGCGAAAGTTCTTCATTACCCATTGACTTTTTTTCCGAAAAGTCCTTGATGTCCGTCGAAAAAAGAAATATCGTCCACTTCATTACTCGACACTTCACGTGGCATTTGCTAATAGATTTTAGGTTCCAATTTCCATCTTGTCAAAGGCCTTGAAGTCCATATGCTGCTGTATCTGTGTATCTTTGTCCTCATCCAACACATGTGCGACTAGTTTAGGCCGAAGGTTCCAAAAATGATTCGATTTCAATCATCACAAGAGGCCGGAGAAGGCATCCTTTCTTTATTACCACACACCATCCTCCATGGCGTGGTAAGTGTCTTCGGAGCTTCTTAACGTTGCTCGTTCTTTACTTATCTCGTCGACAACATCCAATATCCGGCGACGAGGAAGCAGTGTCCTCAAACAGAAGGAGGAAGGCCACATCGGGAAATCGTTATCGAAAGCAAATATGGTTGTAGGGTTACAGCAAAAGCTCGCGCTCTAGGCCTTCTCGAAGGTCAACCCAAGAAATCTGCATCGACTGTCGGGTACGGACGAAAGGGAAATTAAGAAGTAGAGAGAGAGAGAGAGAGAGAGAGAAAAAAAAGAAAGACCGGACGCTCCAAGTAAAACCAGTAAAGCGGCGTGTATGTGCTAAGCCCGAATAGAACCAACCGAAACGACTTCTTTACGAGCAGCGGCATTTTGTCTACCCGTGGGTATGCAAGGTCGCCCTTTTTCTGGGAACCATTTCTTCCAAGGACAAGGACCGTCCTCGGAGACATTCTGGCCCTTATTTTGCTCGGAGAGGCAATCGAAATAGGATCATCTACGATCGGATTCTCCTTCTTAGAAAAAAGTAACCCAAATTCAAATTGGTCGGCGGTGGAAAATAAATTTCATTTTCCTTCCAGGCGCCCTATCCTCTCGCACGTGGGCTAATGCTTCTGTAAGTTGTTTAGCGAGAGGGTGCTTTTATGCAAAAACGATACCATCCCTTCACTCGGCTATAAATGTGTTCGTCCTTTCCTCCCCAACAGCGTGTCCGCTTAGGAAAAAGGGAAATTTATTGGCTCAGACCCCCGGAAACGAAGGGGACGACGACGAAGCAGCAGGACACACGATGATAAAATCTTGATCGGAATTGAAATGTGCTCCACACAAAATAACGCATTTCTGCTGATCGGTTTATCGGTGGTTTTGGGAAATGTGATGAAGAAATTCGTGTGGCTATCGGTTTCCCTTCTTTATGGTCGCTTACCTGACAGTATAATAGATCAGAAATAAGCATTAATTTGTTGCAAATGGGTGCAGTAACAGCGATAGGGTAAAATGATTGTTATGCGAAACACGTCTGGATGTGAGGTAAATCGTAGGAGAAACCATTATTTTGATAGCTTTACCTGCTTAACAACCTGGTTCGATGAGGCATCGATGGTTGCGCTATATTATAGCGAAACTGTACAGATTTTTATGGAGATATTCATTTTTGTGATGCAATGTGCCACGATATAAATGTCATTTTGGTAAGCTTGATATTGAGAGCTTCCTTGGCTTCATTGGATTGGATTCCACAACCCCAAACGACTTCCAACAAACGCAATTAAACTTTCTGCCCATCTTCCGTGCGAAACTTAAGCAATTGGGAATCATCGGCCCTGTCGGCAAATATTCTTCGTTTTCGCTGCATTATCTCATTGCACCCCAAGACCCTTTTTTGCGGCAGCGAAAGACAGTCGTCGGATTAGCACCGCGGACATGATTTTGCCGCATTAGTGATGCAGATTATGGGATGAAAGATCAAAGTTCGCAGAAAAGCTTTTTCTTTTTTGGTGGGTTGAGAGCAAGCATCTTATAATGCGCTTTGCTGTGCTAATCCTTTCGGCCGATTGAGTGTTCTTTACCGTTTCGGTCGGTCGTCCGAGGATGATGATGTTATGATGCTGCCGAACCCGTCCGTAACCTAATTTCGAAATGCTGGCTCACCGGTGGCAGAAGACAGTGATAAATGAACGATTGAATGGTGTGAGCATATGAATTGTCCGATGTGTGACACAGCTGAAAGGAGACGGAATAATAAAGGAAGAATATGAACAATATTTAATATCAGAAAGTCTTTAAAGGAGTGTGTTTGTTCAGATGTTTTCAAGAGTTGATTGATCATTAAAGCTTCGAATTAAACGTTGCCTCAATTAACCTCATCATTTCTCAAAGTATTACTTACTTTTTTACACAAAAACAAGTGATTTTGGGTCGCCAACTGGCCCCAATCGATCATTCCAAAACAACAACAAACGTCACGATTGAAAATCGCCAAGAGTCAAAGACATCAATATTGTTTGTCGGGAGTTTTTAACCTTTACCCCCACCTTTATCATGGCAATTTTTACGATACCAGATGACAGAAAATACCGGCCGGTTCGGGGAAAGAAAGTTTTTCGCCACAAACACACCTCGCAAGCAACAACGAAAATCGATGGCGCTCGTGAAGCAATAGGCAAACGTGGCAAGGCTTCAACAATCAACGAAAATCCACGCACAGGAGTAAAGAAATTCCTAAAAACAGGATCTCCGAGAGGGTCGGAGGCGCACAGAACACTCTCTTTCTAACTCTCACTTTGTCCTGTGATCGCTCCAAATTCGTCCGCTCGTCGGTAGTATTGTGATAGTCGATACAGAGCAACAAGGGGACAAGGCTTTGAGGTTTGAGCATTTGGTAGTACGTTTACGGAATAGTTGAATCGGAAAGAGAAGAGCATTCTGTCTGATCTGCTACCGTGTTTAAAACATCCAAACCAACATGCAATCGTGTTTTGCATTTGTTTTTCTTTCTCAAGTGGAAATATCGATTACAAAAATCGGTGGAAATCGTTCCATACTCCCATTCGTTATATCCGGTTCATGTTGAGACTTTCGCTCTAGTCTTTGTAACTTATTTAGAATGTCTAAGCAGATCACGAACCCATTGTCTCTTCGCTTTGGGTTGATTTTTCTGGCTATAACGTTCGATGTTACTAATACTGGAGAATATTTTATGTTTCCAATAGCTTCTTCATAACAGGACACAGTAAATCTTCTACACAGAAGTTCGTAAACCCTTCCTAGTCCCCATAGTAAGAACTTTGGCTAATCAGAAGTTTTTCAGGAAGTCAAGTGAAGTCAAGTTCCTGGCACACCTCGAGATGACTAGATTCTTGATCCTGGACAGGATGGGCATTGTTATGTAAAACCCCAGTTGAAGCTATAAGGCTTATCGCAGGTTTTATCAGGCGTGATCGGCTGAGAGCAAAAATCATCTGATGTTATTATCATCAGGATATACAGTGCGTAACACAACTATAAGGCCACTTGTTTTTTGAGAATAACTGGAAAAGTTGAGAAGATAGATAAAATTGATGTTCTACAAAGTTGTAGAGAATAAAAAAATACGGATTTTTATGTATTTTGCATGTATTTACGCACACTAATACTATTTTTTTCTCTGGGTTGAAAATTGCTCCTTGTATCATAACTATAAGGCCACCTACGAAAATCCTTTGTTTTTCCATGCAAATTATCATTTTAAAAATCGGTAAAAATTACAATTAGTAAGAAAGACTCCCGTTTAACGTAAAAACAATTTTAAACAACTTTTTTTTTAACTTTTGGTAAACTTATGCATGCATTTGGTAAATTTTCAGAATTTTTATGCATAATTTTTTATATTTTTATTTTTATAGTTTATTTGTGTGTATATTTTGGACTAATTTTTTTTGGAGCATGAAACTACAAAAAATACCTTTCCAAATATGTATAAACATCCCTGGTACAGTACCCATAGCATGTGCAGGAGCCAAATAAACGTACTTAGAAATCAGCCTTTTTGCGGTGTACATTGCTTTAAGTGCCTCGTGAACTTCGAAAACTAAAGATGAAAATATGCAAAAAATGGGACATAATGAGGAATATTAGGGAATATCAAAAATATTTTTTACAGATTTTTCCTACGATCAGCGAACGCTACGCACTCCCCTCTTTTACAGCTTTCGAAATATTTGCAACGATGTGCCACATAAGTATGAAAAGGCCGTTTTGATTTGTTTAGTTAACTTACAGCCAAATTACATACACTTCTCAAATCAAAATATCGTACGTTTTGTATTGAATTGTATCACTTGTTTTTAGTTTTTAAGCAGAATTTTTTTTAAAGAATGCGAGATAACTGTACACAAATTTGTAACAGAATCGATGGGTTCGCTTGTACTGTTCGTAAACGTTTACGCGCGCTTCTGTTACAGTAAAAGAGGGGAGAGCGTAGTGGTCGCTGATCGTAGAAAAAATCTGTAAAAAATATTTTTGATATTCCCTAATATTCCTCATTATGTCCCATTTTTTGCATATTTTTATCTTTAGTTTTCGAATTTCACGAGGCACTTAAAGCAATGTATACCTCAAAATGGCTCATTTCTAAGTACGTTTATTTGGCTCCTGCACATGCTATGGGTACTGTACCAGGGATGTTTATACATATTTGGAAAGGTATTTTTTGTAGTTTCATGCTCCAAAAAAAATTAGTCCAAAATATACACACAAATAAACTATAAAAATAAAAATATAAAAAATTATGCATAAAAATTCTGAAAATTTACCAAATGCATGCATAAGTTTACCAAAAGTTAAAAAAAAAGTTGTTTAAAATTGTTTTTACGTTAAACGGGAGTCTTTCTTACTAATTGTAATTTTTACCGATTTTTAAAATGATAATTTGCATGGAAAAACAAAGGATTTTCGTAGGTGGCCTTATAGTTATGATACAAGGAGCAATTTTCAACCCAGAGAAAAAAATAGTATTAGTGTGCGTAAATATATGCAAAATACATAAAAATCCGTATTTTTTTATTCTCTACAACTTTGTAGAACATCAAATTTATCTATCTTCTCAACTTTTCCAGTTATTCTCAAAAAACAAGTGGTCTTATAGTTGCGTTACGCACTGTATTAAAGTCAAGAATTCCTTTGATATTCGAAATAGTTCCTCAGAGCAGTGAGCCTCACACATACCTTCATGAAGACTTTTGTTTATTGAATTTTCGTTATTGAGAGATGTCATATTTTAGAGACATATATTACACTTGGAGAGCTCGTCGTTGTAGTCGAGTTATGTAAATAGTTCATTTTCAAACATTGATGCCTAACATGACTAAAAGCAAAGACAAGTTAGTCTTGGAGTGCGTTTTGAATACTTTTATTAATCTCCTTTTGTGATCTTGTTGTGAATCTATAGCGCAAACCACGTGCTAGCTCTGGCACACTTTAAATAAATCGTTTTTCGCCAAAGTCTTTTGAAATCCTTCAAACGTCTTCCGAAGGAATACGCTAAAGTGACGCCCTGGAGACAAACAAACGCAACCACAGACAAGAAAGGAGTTTTCTTTTATTGTTGGCGGTAGCATAAATGAAGTCATTCCACATCGCTCCCCATCGCCCAAGCAAATGGACAAAACGCTCATGGAATAATTCGACTTCCGAGTGAAATAATGGGCTAAGCACAGCACGACCGCGCCTTTCCGGAAAAAGCAATCCGGACGCTCAAAAGCAGCGAGTTCATGGGGAGACCCTTTCCTCACAATTAGCAAAAGTCGTCACCGCGGGAAGAGAGTGAAAGAGTCATATCTTAACATTCGCGTACGGCTCGTCTCAACCAACCCTCTTGGGTCGTTGCAAGCTCAGCACAAAAAATCACTAAAGCCCTTTTCCAAAAACGCTTCATTCTCAGTTTCATAGTAGCCGTAAGGCCTTTTTTTCGGGTTTTGTTTTTCCCAATTTGCAAAACCGTTTCATTCGGGGCGCTTCGGTGTTTCCTTGGGGGAGGGGATTTTTCTGAAGAAAGTCAAATTTTTGTGTGAATTGCGAATATTAAAAGCCAAAGCGCGTTTTCCCCTTACACACAAAAGAGCGTCCTGTGAGCGAAAAACAAACGAGTAGCCGAATGAAATAAAATAAAAGGATGCTTTAAAATTAGTAATCACGTTTCTTATAGCGATCGTTACTTTACGGGGGCAGTGCAGTCCTTTTGGTAGTTTCGTTCGCTCGCTTTCTGGTTAGTCTTCGGTGCGGGTGTTAAAAAGGACGTATATTTCGTGTTTTTGTTTCCTTCTCCTGCCTTTACCTTATTGTGTGCACCTTTCTTTTTGTACCTTTTCTTTGCATTTTGAAATAATGAAGGGATTTCACTATTTAACTACTGCTTAAGGATTCATACCCGGTTTTGGGGGGGGTCTTGTGTGTTTTTTTGGTTCCTTCTTTTCTTTATGTTTTATTTGCCAACTTGCGCCACAGTGCTGAATGTTAATGGATTTTAGCGTTTTGTCTTTGTGAAGTCGTTTTGGGTCGTTTATTTGCAGTTATTTTCCGTAGCTTGATGTCCGTTACAGTGTTTTATTTTAGTCATTTTGGTATTTATTTTTGTGATATTTTTCTTCTCGCAGAAGCGAACTATTTCTATTGACGAAAACCACATCTGTGATGGGTAATTTTTCTTTCCAAGCATCTGTTTTAACTCCATAATGAACTGTAAGAGAGTGAGCAAAAGCAGGAACAAATTCTTAAGCGAAAGATCATATAAATTCATGCCAACAAATTGTAATCGAAAGCAGTCTGCTTCGTCGATGCTGGTCCAACAAGAGAAAACCCTCCCGAAAGTAGATGGAGCCCGCGTCGGTGCATAATATGCAATATAAAGTGCAATATGTATGATGATGATATGATAAACCGGTTGCTTGCCCTTGCTACGGTATGGGTTAGACAAGTTCCTTCCCTTGTGCCGAAGCTACTGAAGACATTCAACTTCCCGAATTCCAGAAACGAAGTGGCAGCATCTCCAAAAGTGGAGTCATAAATTTTCATGCACACATACACACATTAGCGTGATTTCTGTTGCATCTGTTGTGGCTGCAGCGGAGGGTCGAGACAACCAAAACGCGCCCGTTGTCATCATCATCACACAGCGCATTTGGCCCTTTACACCAGCATCATCATCATGATCGATAGTGGTGGGAGTTGGTTGGTCGTGTACTTCCCTTTCCTGGCCAACCCGTATCTGGTGTTAGAAATGCATCAGCGAGTGTGCAGCAAATAAAACCCATTTTTGGAAAAAGGGAACCGAAATAGAGAAAGTGTTAGATGAGTAGAAAATATGTCTTTTTTTGGATTATGCCGAATGGTGTTGCACTGGTTACGGGTGGCTTTTGTGGCAATAATTATTAGGTTATCTTTTTTCTATAATTTTATATAACTCTTCTTCTTCTCTTCTTTCGTGGCCTGCTCCTAGGGAGCACGTCTAATAGACATGGCCTGGTGTCCAATCCGTTTCCAGGAAACTCGGTCCATGGCTGCACTCCTCCATCCCCGGCTGCATCCGATATCCCTCAGGTTTGACTCCACTTGATCCAGCCAACGAGCTCGCTGTGCTCCTCTACGCCTCGTGCCGAACGGGTCGCTGACGAGCACTTTCCTGGCAGGGCATGAGTCAGGCATCCTCATCACGTGGCCCAACCAGCGTATCCTTCCGGCTTTAGCAACCGTCAGGATGTCTGCATCGCCAAACAGCTCAGCTAGCTCGTGGTTCATTCTCCTTCTCCACACGCCCTGCTCGCACACACCGCCAAAGATAGTCCGCAGCACCCGCCGTTCGAAAATGGCGAGTGCATTGGCGTCCTCCGCCAGCATAGTCCAGGACTCGTGCCCGTAGAGGACTACCGGCCGTATCAGTGTACGATATAAGGCGCATTTCGTGCGTTGTTGGAGTCCTCTGGATCTCAGGAGTTTGTGGAGTCCGTAGTAGGCACGATTCCCCTGAACAATGCACCTTCGGATTTCGCTGCTTACGTTGTTATCCGAAGTTACGATCGTGCCAAGGTAGCAGAACTCCTCTACTACCTCGAGATCGTCGCCGTCAACTAATACTCTGCTTCCGAGTCATGCTCTATCACGGTCAGAGCCTCCGGCAAGCAGGTATTTTATATAACGTATACATTGAATATGTTACCGGGGGCGGCCCGGTGGTAGATGCGTCAGCGGCGCCGGTCTTCACACGGCAGGGCCGGGGTTCAAGTCTCATCTGGGCCGTTCCCCCATAGTGAGGACTGACTATCCAACTATGCGGTATCAATAAGTCTAGTAAGCCAGAAATGGCAGGCATGACCTAAGAGGTCGTTAGGCCAAGAAAGAAGAAGAAGAAGACATTGAATAGTAGACTGATTTTAACGATTCTAGTGGTTCAGCCCAACAAAATATTTCCTTTCACATGAAGCTGTCAAAATTTGATTGCATTATCAAATCAATTGAAGCAGCTATGGCTAAGGCACTATGTAAAGGCACTTCGTTTGAGGTTGTGTATGCTACTACCAACTTTATACATGTTCGAAGTATTTGAAGTAGCTAATTCTGTGTTTTCCATGTTCACACGAATTGTACTTAACTTAAAGTCAACATCAACCACACTACGCGCTCTACACTGCTGCCCTTTAAAGTAAAGTTTCACGGCTGAACGCGCGTTCCGTGCCCTGCACAAAACGGACAGTAGAGCAGGAAAAAGCGATTAAAAATCCTGTGGTTCAAAGTTTCAACTTCTGCAAGGCAGTTAGTGGCCTAGTTGTGAGTGTGTGCAGCGAAAGGATATGCAATTCAATCGATACTACGAATCCCCGGAAGAGCAAGAATGTATCGCTTTTCCGGGGTTTTTCCTTCCGGGCCGTGAAGGGGAAAGGTCTCGAACTAAGGAAGAGGTTGGGAGGAAAAGGCTTTTAAAGGAAAACTATTCTCCCACAAATGGAATTCGTTGACGGTAGTTGCTCAGAATCGGTCGCTGGATTAGAAGTAGTGCTTTGGGGCTGATTTGTTCCCTTCGATTGGCTTCCGAAGGTCGACTTTCCAGTCCATAGTTCGTTGTGCTCTCGCTTTAACTTGTTGCAAAATCTATATCCAGATTGCTTACGGCTGGAAGGCAAGACAAATTATAGCTTGCAGTTAAGCAATCGCGTTTGAAAAAACGAACTAAATTTATGATCAGCAAAAGACATGCGGAATCCATCGATGTGTTGCGGTCAGACGAAAGAGGTTAGCCACATTGAAAACAAACTTGAGCTATTGGCTGGACTTGCCTCCAGCAAGAACTATCAACCTTGTGTTTGATTTCCGTAACAAGAAAACCACTAAGCTACCACGGTTCCAGCTCTATTTTGCCCGTTTATTTATTCACCCAGTTTAGGGGTTTACACACGGATGCATTTCCAATCTAGTGGGAGCGGAGAGGGACCTCAATGTCTGATCGGATCGGTTTGAATGAACTTCGCTGAACGTATGCGTTTATGTTTCTTTATTTATTTTGTCTGATAATAAGCTGTGAGCGACAACATACGGGCTGGAAAAGGAAATCATTGACGGGTTGTTCATTTGAATATTGGAACTCGTACTCTTGTGTTGATGAACCAATTTTTATTTTAAACTTGTTGAAACTCGATGTTATCTATAAATATCGCACCTCTCTCTACTCAGTTTATACAGATTCAATTATTGCTTAAAATAATTTAAATTCCTTCTGTTCAGTTTTTCCCCTGGTAAGCTTCGGAGGAACACCTGACCATTTAGAACACCGGTCGTGTGCAACCAAATTTAAGTTGCTTTCCATTTTTTCTTCCAACAATTTCCTGTTTTCCTCGGGGACGTAAAACGTAACAAAAAAACGCTCACTGCTTCCGACAGTCATGGATGGCCCATCCGAAAACCCCAAAAGGGTGAAAAACGTTCTCTGGAGGGCCGTTCGGGTTCCGTTCCACGTTGTTTCCGGGTGGAATAAAAATAATCACATAACGAGCGGGTATGGCGCGGTCTGTTTTTTGTGTGTGTTCTTTTGAAGAACCGTTTTTCCCTTGTCGTTCTATTCGGGGTTTTTTAAATCATTTTTTTGGCTACTGTTACTCTCGCTCTCTCTCTCTCTCTCTCTCTCTCATATGCATCCGCTGTTGCTTTCCATTTGCTAGACCACGCCGGGGCAAACCACTTGACACTCCATCCATAAAAACCTCACGCTTGGTCGCTTGGCGGGGTTCGTGTCTCGCTTCCCTCTGTTCTATTGGATCTTGTGCCAAGCCTTTGATATGATTGTCGTCGGTAACCGTGTTGCTGGTGGTAGTGGTGGTGGAGGTTATTGGCGCAATTGGTCGCTTGCACAGAGGCCCCAAGTGGATAGCAGCAGATGGCCCACTACGAAACCACGACAGATTCCCCGTCGTTCGTGGTCAAGAAGAGAATTAAACCTCCTCCCGAATGGGATGGATATGTGGAGTATTGCCACTTAGCGTCGTTGTTGTTGTTGCTGCCGCCATCGTTGTTTCGTTTTGGAATACCCATAAGGACCCCCGGACGAGGTTCGAGGTTGTTGTACAGCACAAATATTTGATTATGGAAGTTCTATTCTTAGAATCCGCTCTGGCGCATAAATGAAGCATCATCTCCCCGTGGTAACCTACATTCCGCCACCTCGGCGATCCCAAGTGAAAGCATCATCTCTATGGCCCCGTGTGTGTATGTCAGTGTGTGGTTGGCACAATGTAGCAGTTGATAGGAATCTCGCTGTCATTGCATTTATTCCAACCCATTACGCAAGCAAACCTCTGTTCTCTGGCGCATATGTTCAATAATGATTCACACATTTTTTTGCTTCTTTTTTCCTCTCGATCTCTTTTCTCCACAACAGCACAACAGAGACCGAAAATTAACGAACATCCTAAGGATGCGGTGGCGGCCAAAGATGAACCACTCACCCTGAACTGCAAAGCGACTGGTCGACCACCGCCCGAGTTTATCTGGTACCAGAATGGGGTGCCGCTGGCACCGTCAGATCGACGCGTAGTCCTGCCGGAAGGATCACTGTTCTTCCTGAGGTAAATTTCTAAAGGGAATCGAATAAGTGCAACGTTTACTTACAAAGCCTTCCTTTTGGTGTCAATTTTCCAGGGTCACTCAAAATAAGCGTGAACAGGATGCTGGAGTTTATCACTGTGAGGCCCGCAACTCGGCAGGTGTTGCTGTTAGTGAGAACGCCACGCTACAGATTGCGGGTAAGAGTGATAACCATGATTACTGAGTACCATCAATAAAGACTAATCGATAATCAAATGTGTAACTTTATCCTTTCAGTTCTACGTGACGACTTCCGACTGATGCCAAAAGACACGGTAGCCCTCGTCGGTGGTCCCGTTGTACTAAACTGTACACCTCCACGAGGCATACCCGAACCATCCGTGCTCTGGATCAAGGATGGCAAAATTCTGGACATTAACGGCAAACACCATTCACTCGTAGACTCCGGCAGTCTTCTCATCTCCGAAATTCAACCGAGCGATTCGGGCAAATACGAGTGTTCGGCACAAAGTATGGCTGGCACGAAAACTACACCGCCAGCCTACCTTAAAGTTCTTGCACCACCAACCATCGTCAAGAGTCCACACGATACGGAGGTACTCGAGGGCCAAGGGTTTGATCTACCGTGTGGCTTAACCGGTGATCCAAAGCCGATCGTAACGTGGCGTAAGGAAAGTGGCCGGCTGCCGGAAGGGCGCTCACGCAAGCTGCTCGACAATACGCTACGCATTGAGGATGCCCGCCAGGAGGACGAAGGCAAGTACTACTGCGAAGGTCACAACGAGGGCGGTAACGTTACGATATCGGTGTATCTGTACGTGTATGAGGTGCCAACGTTTATGGAAGCACCGGTAGACGTTATGATTCGGGAAGGGGAGCCACTTTTGCTGCCCTGTCGGGCTAAAGGACGACCTGCGGTACGGATCTTCTGGGATCGGATTGATCGGAAGCATGTGGACAATAATGATGTGCATCACCACGAAGCGGAACAGGCTGCTGCGGGAGATAGTGCCGGTGGGAGAAAGAAACGAGCCGTTAGTTGGGGCTTCCCGGAAGGATACGCCTTTGCACCGGAGATGGCATCGTTTGTGGCGAATGGTAGCGGGGATGGTGGAACTGGACGTGGCAATTGGTCGATAAAGATAGAACCCGTTTCCGAGCGGCAATTGTTACAACAGTATCCTGCGCGTGTATCTGCATTCCGCGCTGATTCGAGTGAGAGGAATCGATTGCTGCTTCGTAGCAGACGAGATACGCCACAGGACGGAGACCAACACCCGGAAGGGACTGCGTCACCAGACAGTTCCGTTGGTACTATGCCCGCCTCTACAGCGCATCCACACAGCAGTAGCGATATAGTGTTTGAAGACAATGGCAGTCTTTCATTCAAACAGATTCTAAAAGGTGACGAGGGTTGGTACGCTTGTGCGGCCATTAACGAGGCAGGCAGTATTGTGAAAAAGATACACATCAAGGTAATGGCTGAAGGTGAAGCACCAGGCAGAGATCCGATACTGGAGTACGAACAGCACCGGTGGGTGAACGATCAACAGTTTATTGTGCTGAACAACGTGTTCACCGTGTCCGCTACCTCGATTGGTATTACCTGGGACGTGATGGATAGCACGTCTCGGATGCAGCTTCGTATGTACTATCGAGTCGCGTCGAAACCCGTCGACTATTATCTGTACAATTCGACGTTTAGCAGTGTAGTCACCACGATAAATCTGAAGGAACTAACACTAACCGGACTTCGTCCGTACAGTGAGTATGAAATTTTCGCCAGTATTCCGGAAGGGTTGGCTGGTTCTGTGTCGAACATTCGGCGTGGTCGTACGCTGGATGGTCCACCGTCTGCTCCACCGGTGGATGTGCGGGTTGGAGTAATTAACACTACGGCAGCATTTGTGCGATGGTCACCGCCCCCGGTGCATCTGCTCAATGGAGAATTGACGGGCTATAAGGTATGTATTTGGCTTTTTCTTAACCGTTTTTACTCGTATTAAGCAGGATATTTCTTTGTAGATTCAAATCAAGTCGAATGCCACCAACAAAGTGTTGGGACAGATGTCGCTCAACTCCACAACGCAATCGGTCGTCATCAATAGCCTTACGCCCGGCGCGATGTACATTGCTCGTGTTGCTAGTCTTACAGCCGGTGGAATAGGTTGGTATCGGATAGATTTTAGTGCGAACTCTTGTATGTTTAATTAATGGAATATTCTTTTCCTTTTCGCAGGTCCTTACAGCTCACCAACACCGTTGCACATGGATCCACAAAACATTGTGAGGTAAAGCATTGTTGACATGGGCTTTATAGTATTAAACTTACCACTGTTGGAAGATAAACTGAGATTTCCTATTCCGGTTTTTTCCACAGATCCGATCCAACACCCAGCTACTGGACTGCTTCCTGGATGTCCGGTACTGCAATAGTGGTTCTCTGCGTTGGATTGATCAGCGCCGCCGTTTTTGCTATTTTCTGGACTGTAAGGAAGAAGCAAAGTGTGAAGGCGTCCTACCCAGGACCATCAGTGACGACGATCATACCGGACAAGCAACATACGCTCTGGTTGCATGGGAATACACTCGTGAAAGCACCGTCCCACTCGCTCGATCCACCCAGTACGTCCGAGTATGCCGAACTGACCAACAATACGCTACAATCGCAAACGATGGGCAAGATGATGATGGGTGGAAGCATTCCACCAGAACCCTACGCCACCGTAACGTTACAGCGTGGTGGTATGATGACACTCGGCGGTCTTGGAGGACCTAATGGAGGAGGTGGATTGGGACCGACGTTGTCCGAGGAATCGTGTCTCAAGTGCTCGAACGGAAATAGCCCCACTTCGAGCAACGAGTACAATGCCCCGATGCGGGAACCTATCAACATATCGGATGTGTTGCCACCACCGCCGGATCATCCTTACGGTACATATCGACCCCCGAACAACATGACGATTCGTACGAATCCAGCTGCACTATCACCACAGATGATGCGAAAGAATGGCAATGGAGGAGGTAATCCGGGCAATGGACAACCGCGTTGGGACACATTGCCACCACCGATTCCAAGCTTTCCCCAGAACTGGATACGACCACATCCACATCAGCAGCAGCAGCAACAGCAGCATCACCATCACCCCGATATGTACAACAATGTAAACACGGCGGAAAATGACTACGAAAGTGGGTCTGTGCTGTACGAGCAGTGCTACCGAACGGGGCCACCGTCCAGTGGGGGTGCGAGTGTTGGTGGAGGAAGCGCCATGACCGATCCAATGCTGATCGGTGGCAATATCGAGTTCTTCAGCCAGGCGGGTGAACCGACGGAAGAGTTTTACCGCAACGTGAACCAGGAGTTCTCAGACGACATGGGCTTCGAACCGGCGAGTCCACCGGCACCCTGTCCGGAATCGGTTCCGTTCAATGGGGGCAAGTATCTCGCGTCTTCCTCCAGCGAGAGCCCAATGATGACGGCCCGGAGACACAACAACGGTGGACGGGGAGGTTATGTGGGACAACAACAGCAACACCATCTGCAGATGCAACACCATCAGCAGCAACTGTTGCAGCATCAGCAACAGCAGCAGCAGCAGCAACAACAACAGCAACAGCTCCACGGGCAAAACAGTGTGGAGCACAGTTCGGACGATAGTGATTGCGATTGTGGGAATGGGAGCAATGAGGGTCGGTGGGTACCACGAACGAAACCACGCTCGCGGAGTCGCTCGAAATCGACCGATCGTAAGTACAACCGGAATCTCATACGATAAGGAAAAGTGAGGTAGAGCAAACGGTTTTTGGCCGGCTAAGCACACGAGGCTATTCTCTTTCGTGACACAAACATTTAGTCCTTAAGGAGTGCGATTCGCAGCGTTTGAGGCATGAACGGTGAACATGCATTATCAACTTCATCCTATAACACATGAAAAACAATAACAAACCAACACAAAACAAACACACTCAAGTACGTATTAAACGCTAGGCTATATGGCTTTCTCTTTAGTAATTTTAAAGAGCATTTTCGACTCTTATAGCAGCCCGCGGCACGAAGGAGACGGCCGTTCTCATCTTAGAATAACGCTTTTTTCTTATCTTCCCACACTCACTTAGTCAGTACAGGGGCAGGTAAGTCGCTAGTCGATATATCATGCCATCAGTAAGCAGCATAAGTAGGAGTGTTAGAGGCATTTATTTGGTGCAGAGAAGTACAGACGTAGAGTAGAGTAACAGTGAACACTACCCAGAAACATACACACACTAAACCCGTCGCTTTCGGACATGTGC